>CAXHKU010000995.1:0-60717 GCA_964017125.1 Flabesymbios commensalis | reverse complement strand
GGTCGATCACGGTAGTGATTGTATGGGTCTGATAATCAGGTAACCATTGTCCTGGTGAGTTATCAATTACTCATTTTGCTTCAATTTTAAAGCTGGAATTTGCTGCGCAATTTTAAGCTTCTAATGCCGAAAAATAGTTACCAGCATTTATTAAAAAGAGACACCTTTCAAAATAATGCATTGTTTTATCTTTGTCAGGGCAGTTTCATGTTGTTTGAAAGGTACTTGAAAATGTAAGGGTCTAACATGACACGTGTTATCTGCTTCTAGCCGTCTGGAGATATATATATCCAAAGCTCGAGGTTATTAAAGAGGTTAGCTGTTCTATTGGTCATGATTGCTATTATAATTATTTACAGCAGTGTCTGCAGTAGACTAAGTAAAATGGTTGTAAGCGATTATGCGATTGTAGCTGAGTAGGAGTACATTTGCACAGTTTTATGGATAGTGTTATGTATATTATGGAAACAGAGGTGTCAATTGTCAGATCTACATAAAGCAAACATGGACGCAGACAGACAGGTGAAAAAAGAAACTGTGATAAATAGGTAACTCAGAACGCATGTACATGTCGCCATATTTCCTGTTATCTGGAACACAATAGAACATGATTTCGAATTAATTAAAGGGAGAGTAAAATCGTTCAATATAGGAATACTTATTAATACCGGTAGAAAATATTGTTTTTGGAAATTGTTTAAAACATGCTTATCCATTTTTAAAGCTGGCTTTATAATTCAATTATGAGGAATTACAAATAAGACAAAATTATATTCTTGTATTAAATTATAGAACTTGAGATTTTGGCCGGTTATTTTTTCAATTTTAGCTATCAATACACTTCGCTGTGTGATAACTGCATAATATAGAATACACAAAGCTATTTTAAGTATACGTTTCTTGTCTAGTTTTAATAGTGTTTCAATGCATTACATTAAGAACACACCGATTATTTGACCCTGAAAACATAGGTGTAGACATCAACATTATGAGTTTACGTCAGATATAGAATTGGACATACATATTCATATAGGAATGACCATGTTGATTTCATTCGATTCGTTGACCCTGAAAACAAAGGTGTATACACCAGAATTGTGATTCTATGTCAATTAAAACTCGATATATTGGCCCGGTTAAATGTCCAACTTATGATATAAATACGTATTTCTGGACAATACTGCATAATATACAAGATCAGAGATATAAAGCTGTCTTTTATAACCATGCCTGACTTTATTACTGTTTAATTTTATTTGTTTATACAATGTTAGCAAATTGAATTTGCTTTTCAATACATATACATTGTGATTTTGTCATAAAATGATTTTTCCAACTTGTATTAGTTTATAATTCGCTATATGGGAATTACCATTCTGACCTCAGAGATTATATCTCTGATACCACACGCTCATCTCGCCGTATGCACGCATGGCGATTGACCAGATTTATCAGCCGCTAGTGAGCACTACCACGTGATTTTATAACCATTCCTATAACCACGGAACTATTTTGGTGTTCACTTCAACTCATTACTTTTTTCAATATTTAATTTGATTTTAGAGTTTGTTACAGGTAGGGGCTATTTATTCTGTTTAGTAGTGGATAAATTGAACCAGCACAATTCGCATGTCATTCAGTAATTTATATTTGCCAGTGTTTTGAAGCCGATTGTAAATTCTGTCAGAAAAACGTAAACATGGACCTTCTCACAGCAGCGCGTAGACAGAAAAAGTAATCCATTGAATGTTTTCTATTTCTATGTGAATATAAACTGATATGTGGCGGAGTAGTGGTGTTCTATATTTGCCATATATATTCAGGACACTCAAGCGTGTTTATAAGCCTACAGTTGGTATATCAACAAAACTGCTCAAAATGAGCAGTTTTTGTCGAAACATGGCGTGTGGTTACAGAGAGAGAGCGGGGTTGACCTGAGCGACATCTATGTGTGGAGAATGGGGAATTACCCAATATTTTGTTGTTTTGTTCGATTCTTTGACCCTGGAAACATAGGTGTGGACACCAAAATTATGATTATATTTCAATTAGAACGATTGATAATTATTGTTGAAATTAGATTTCATGGCGGCCAGTTTAAAAAATGGTCGAAACCCATATTTCGTCTCAACTTGTTTCTGGTAACATCGCTAATATCATTACCAGGAGTCCCCTGAACAAAATGGTGCCACTCATGGTAAGTAGTGGGGGGTGAACGGTGACCAATTCTGGCTCATGGACTATTTGAATAACGGGGGACAACAACTATTCAACTGACGTGGGATCACTAAATTATTCAATTGACGTATAAAGCTGGCTCAAATCCTTTGGTAAGCTATTCAAAATGCTAGCTACTCGATTTGCATTAAAACCTTGTACATACCACTGTTCTCATTGGCTAAAACATGGCGAGTAAACACATATTGCACTGATGATATTAGATACATTATGGAGACCTAAATTGATAGTTGATAGGATATGAGTCGCACACACGTTTGAATATGTGGAATTGCGACTGATGAACGGGTGGGTTTTTGGAGCTCAGAGGCAGCGTGCACCACACAGTCGCAAACAAAACGTTGCTCGTAAATGAATCGTAAAGCAAACGTCGTGTGCACCAACTGCAAATATAGGACTTGTGCATCAAATAGTCACAAACACACAATTGTCGTCTTTGAGTCTCAACTATTTGAGACAGCTGTGGAGGTGGTTTACATGGGTCGTGAACAAACTCAAAGGAAACAAACACACACAAAATTGAATCACAAAAAATCATCGTTTATCATCATTGCCCTCCTTGTTATTCCTACTCTATGGATCCCTCACATAATTGTGCCGATATGGAACCTTTTGTAAATGTCTTCTGAGAAATGTTCTAGGCTATATGTAGCCTAAAACTGTGATTTGGCGTTATTCTAGCACATCTAAGATATTTTAATCACTCAAATTTTAGTCGATTTCTATATATATATATTCGTCATTTCTTAAATAACAAAATCTCAAGACAGCTTTGCTGATTATTTTACATTTGTCTTACTTGGTGCACATGCTTGGTGCACACGAAGATTTACGACCGGTACGCTTACCGACAAACAGGAGGCGATGACCCACCCTGTAGAGACTTCAGTTGTAATCGTTCTCACTCTACCCTTGAATGCGATGAGGCCTTTTCCACCTATTTGAGCACCCCTCTCCACGCGACTCCCAACTGTCGGCCCCTCCCCTAAATTTCAAACTCTGCCCAAAATTGTGAAAGTGGTACTTGTTGAACAAATATAGCTTTTATTGCAATATTATATGTTACCCATACATTTTTAATTCAAGTATGTCATAGCATACATATTTTACCATAAATAGAGACACATATAACGTTCTGAATTATTTTCTTGACTTTATATGAGCACATTTAATTCCGAAATTACGTATTATTTTTCAAAATGAAACCACATATTTTGCGTGCGCTTTCGTTCATAAGTAGATAATTAGGGGGATTATATCGACACAAAATCACAAGAATAAGAGTTTAGCCACTGTTTAAACTGTTTTTGATTTATTAGCTGATGTAATCCCCCGTTTTTGGCTCTAATTATTCAATTTGTAATCAAAGGTGGCAATATTTGACTGTATAATCCAGTTGTACACACTCTATAATTGTGTGATAGGCTGTACAAATAACATTTCGCAGATGGCAAGGACACAGTAATGCCTCAATGTTGGGCCATCATTATCGACGCTGTCACAACGTTGGAACAGCGTTGGCCAAGTTCCTGCATCGCTTCGCGTATACTGTCACTTGGCTTGATGTTCCCAGGCCAGACGGTGCCGTCTGATTGCCGGCGCGTTGCGATTAGCTTTGATGTCTAAGCTTGGTGGGTGTCGCACGAAAGGCACGTGTGTCCTCCTGGAGTGGGGTCCCAAATAGTTAGACACAGGTTCATATCTGGCAGGGTGTAGTGGGAAGTACACCCTGCACGCAGGTTGCGATGACCCGATATTGTTCTAATGTTGGGTTTGCACTGCAGATGGTTGGACAATAATATTGGGTTATCGCCGCAGACGATGGGCTAACAATAAAGCAACACTGGGTTGACATCAGTTGGACTACATTTTCCCCAAATCTGCGAGTATATTCATTTTGTCAATGTTATATAACAATTTGTGTCGTTTAAAATTAGTAAGTGCCACGTTGTAAAAACAACAGCCTTACATAGTGCTCACCGCGTACAAGTTCCATAGTACATATCACGTTGGAACGTCACAATGACAAGTACGACGGATTAATTATCACGCCAGTTATTCAGATTTGCGACTTTGCCTGGCGAGCCCGGCCAATTTCATTTATGGTCGGGTATAGGTCAAGGTTCTTAGTCACGTGACCATCATGCCTGTGCTATTGAGGCCGGTGAATAATTTTCTGGGTCAAGTCATAGGAAATGCGTCAGAGGGGAAATACAATACTGTGAACAACTCTTCATCCGGGAAGTGACCTTTCACAAATGCCTGAATTCGGGGATTACCCTATTTTCATCTAAAAATAGCAACAAGTCACAAACATTCGCCACTGGGGCATACCAGAGGCCACATGAAACTAGGCCACGCCACGTAGTGTGGCTCTGGAAACCAGAGTAATTTATGACTGTACACGCGGCCACTGGACTCGTTCAATATAGGCTACGGAGCTGTTTCGTCCGATACTTGTCTCTCTCTTGTTGTTTGTGTTAGCAAGCTGTGAAGCAGGCTGTGAGGTCCTTTCGATAAATGTCGATTGGTCTGAAACTCGAGAGCACGATGCCAAAATATATTATCCAACATGGTATAAATGTTATACAAATGTTTTGTGTTTACTGGGAAGATATATTACTCACTGTACACCAATCATTACAAAGATTATTATACATTTTGCATGATTATCTTCGGATAAGCGATTTATTAACTGACTATGACCTAATATAAACACAGAAACACAATTATGACCACAATTATGACCAATTCAAGATTGTCATGTTATTCATATAATCTATTTGTGGTGAGCATTTTGTTGTTGATTTGATGTTTTGATTCAGACTCAGGATATCATTGGTGATATATAGTGCATCTCTAGTGATAAAATCGGTGGGATTTTATACTTATAACTGTATTGATCTTTGTTGAACGAAATGGACATGGTTAAAGCTGCAACCTGTCGTCTTTATATTAAGCCATTATAATCACGTGATAAATAACTTTCCTGAGGGCATCCTGAAATATTTATATTACTTCATGGTGATAAATGTATGCATTTTCAACCCAACAGAATGTGTGTGGAGTGATATGAACAAAGATGGCGGAGGCAGAGATAGTTCTCAAACCTGGACGGATCACGGAGGCGAAGATAGAGCGGGGACCAAGCCAACAGATGAATCTCCTCGGAGATATAGATATGACAACCAGGTATGTTCTGTTTTTTACTGATCAATGAAAAATGTTAATATCACAATGTGCTGGACATTTATGAACGGTGTACGTTTTAGACCTATATCTTTTAGACATTTTTTACACTTTATACCTTGTAAATGAAGTAGTAACATAAACTAATTATGCACTGCTTCCTTGTTCAATAGTTTGTTTCACTATATATTTTCATCAAAATTATGGAGGCAACAAATGATGGGGTTTTCTAGAAATTAAATTATCAAATCGATAAGTATGCATTTATTTGGTGCCATAATGGACAATTTCAGTGACAATAAACAAAATAAACACTCCCATTTGTGCTACAAACACCCTGTAACAATAAATCGTGATGTAGCCTATTCTTGAACATCAGTATTTAATGGGATGGTTATTCAATAAATTATCATCCTTTGCATCAATTTTATCTAGGTAAATTCACAATATGACTGTTTTGACTTGGCAGTTCCCTAACTCTGAGGAAAAAAACCTGGCTAACCATGCGTCAGTGTCCAACCTGGTAACCATGGGATACAGATAGGTGGGTAATCATGTTAAAATGGTTATACACAGCCTATCATCATGGATGCTGTTACATCAATTGTGATATAAGAGGTTCAGTTTCGGTCTCTGACAGAAATGCATTAATGAATGTATGTGGTTTATGCCATCTTTGTGCATGTAAACACTAAACTGGACCAGGAAAACCTTCTGAAATGTGAATGCCAGAGCAGGGGACGAACCTGCCATCTCAGACTTTCAAAGCAGACAGCTTCAACCACTGCACCAGGTCCCCTGTAATCAAACAGAGAGAAGTGAAGCGGCATCGGGGACAGTGATATATGTGACACCAGAGTCCAGGAACTGACCATAGAGAAGATCCACGTGATGGATAACATAACATGAAGTGACATGACTGAGAAGAAATGACTGACATAACAAAACAGTTGACAAAATACTTGTAATATATAATATAATTACATTATATTTTTGCAGTGCAAACCTGTCTGAGCTGTCGAGGGGAAGAACTGACTTCATAATATTGTGCAATGAAGATCAAAGAACTAAACCCTCCAAAACTGTTATGGGAATGCTACGTAAACTTCATAATAAATTTTTGAATGGATACATACTAAAGGAGCATATTCTTCCAGGAGACATTAAAAGTGAGTGCTTTAGAAATGCTGTGTACAACACTGACTTTGTTATATGCTGTTTTGATATATGTGATATTTGAGTTACACATTGTGCTGAAATACATATGACCCACTCAATCAAAATCAAACAAGGGGTAGATGGAGAGATCATTCTAGTATTTGTGAACATGACAACAGATCTACCTATTAGAAGCAAAATTATTGAAATTTATTAAGGCTGACATGCATTTGTTTTTGTGTGGAGTAAAAGAAGCTTTACGGGTTTTTGCAATTGTGAGTCAAAAATAGCTTATTCATTTGTAATGACTAAGCTGGCTTTAATTTCCAAATATCGTTTAGTATCAGAACCAACTGATCACAAATTCTGTTTTTTTTTGTTTAGTTATACTGCATAAGCTGGTTTTGATCAAATTCTAAAGGGGCAACTGAACCCTCGGCCAAAAAGGTCTGTTTGACCAATGGTTTCATACAAATTTTGGGTCCGTACAATTTTTGACATTTGGGAATGGGGCTTTCGTGGGTCGTTCGTAGAGTTCTTAGAAATGTCCAAGAACTGTCTACACACTTAAGAACAAGATACAAAACTTTTTCTTACAACCGCCTTAAGAAGGCTGCTAGAAATTGTCCCACAATCATTGGTACAGCACATATATCTAAAATATAATTTAACAATTTCCATTTCTTTAACAAAATATTTATTTCTTCTATTTAATTGTTGTACAACATGTTGTACGTATGTATACTTAATACCTAAAATGACTTTTTTGACAGAAAATCACCTACGTGCTCATCTTGATATTGAACTACCTAAGATGTGTATGTCATTGTTGAGAACAACTATGTCCAACAAAAAATGGCTAGAAGAAGTTATCCCACTTACATATGATATCAAGCGCTTTCGTGATGGTAAAAAAATCGAATTACCCTATTCACAGCTTTTGAACATTATTGAAACAATTCCAGCGAAAAGTCGTATTTTGTTGCACGGAGAAGCAGGTATAGGGAAATCGACAACTCTAAGTGAATTATGCATTTCTTGGAAGGATCGTACTGCATTGACAAGAAGATTTGCGCATGCTTATTTAATTCCTATACGAGACATTGTCAGCCCTTATGCGTCTCCAGATGAAATTATCTGCTGTGACTTGAAAATAGTCCCTCAACAAGAAGAACAGGCATTACGCCGGTTTATTGAGTTTAATTCAACATCCATTATATGGTTCTTGGATGGTTACGATGAAAGGACAAGTCACGGAAACGAGGAAACAACACTAGACAAACTGATATCAGGAAAAGACGCCACAAACTCTACTGTGGTTGTTACAAGCAGAGAGCAAGACGCAAATGTCTTGTCATCCATTTTGAAAAACAAAATATATGAGATTCACGTGAAAGGTTTTGATGATTCGGATGTGCGGGACTACTTAGAGAAGCTTCCCAAGGACTGGGCTCCTAGTTATCGAGACCTTGTAGTGAATAGTTCTATTCCCAGAGAGCTGCTGAAGTCACCACTAGTTGATGCCATGATTTGTTATATACAACAGAATGTTGACAAAAGCTCTTTGAAAGGCAAGAAAGACAATTTAAAGCTAGTAAGCACATGCTCTATTTTGTACGCTGTATGCGGTTTTTTCCTCGGAATCAAGCAAGAGAAGACAACCGGACGTGATCTCCCACATTACACTGGCTACAGAGATCCATGGCTAAGTCCAAAGATGAAAAGTATTATTAGAACAATCGCAAAATTGGCTTTTCATTCTACCAAGTCTTGGAAATATAACATCCACATTACCAAATTTACAAAAAACAAAGTTTTTGAAGAATTCTTAATTTAAAAAAACCCAACTATTATTTTACCCATCCTTTATTCAAAGAATACGCTGCTGCATACCATATGGCAGACAACGGTGATGCTCCCAAACATGTGCTAGCTCTACTAGAAAAGTCTGGATTGATAACGACTAAACTTGACATTTTCTCAAACACACTTTTGTCTGAGGGGGGGGGGGGGGGCTTAGTCATCTGTACTGGCATTGATTGGACATACAGAAAAAGAACTCTCGGTAGTTCGAATCTTTGCAGAAGGTGATTTAGCATCGATTGGCAATAACTTTGACCTTGAACTTTCATACGAAACACGTCTATTTCACGAATGCCATGATTCAAATGCACAGAAAACATTTCTAGAACAAATGAAAGAGCATAGTTTGCCAGCTGAGCCAGTCACCTTGTCATATCAGCCTCAGGTACAGGCATCTGCTTACATCACTCTAGTTCAGGCTCTGGGACTGGATGGATGTCTACATCTTCTTAAACGAGTCCACCAGGATGCTATGATTATACATGATGGACATGCAACGCTATCAGCACCAGTAGGAAGTACAACCCGCTACATAGCAGACACCATCCTGATCAGCTGTTTACCTGTGGTTGATCTGATTCATACTTCAAAACTAGTCATACAGTATTGCAGTCTACAGGTTTTAGCACATACAGCCATGAAAATTAAGGTAATGTACATACAAGCAACTTGCAGAAACAAAGTATATGTAGTCAAAACAAATGTTGTTGCTTTAATGTTTTTTACTCTAAATATTTTATCTGAAATTAATACCTTGTTATCTAACGTTTGCGTTTGTTATTGCTTATTTTAGACGGGGACGGATCTCTACCATTTTAGACACACAATTTTAAGGTGGGCAGAGTATCAGAACTGATCTTGCAGAACCTAGACTTTGCTATCAGTGAGGTCCATTTATTGCTGAAGATGTTACAGGACGTTAGTAACTGTTGTCTTATTATAAATGGGTCATGTAGCATCATTCAAGATGAGGTTGATATACCTGCTGATCCAAGAATTCATCTTGGAAAGCTTATTATGAAGGCCAGTATGTCCACACAAACCCTCAGTGCTCTACTCAAACCTCTTGTGATAAATGACGTGAAGCTGCAGGATTGTACAATCATTGATAGTGACAAACAAAACAATGTATTACCAAATAAAATTGAGGTGAGCACAATATAATTTTCAATGTTTGGTTTTGCTTATGCGTATGTGTCATATTTCATCATGTTATTATTATATTATATGACACTTCACTTTTTTTTCAGGTAGATATACACCCACAGACTTATAGAATGAAATGCAGGACACATAATAACTATGTGTATAACAGCTATTTACCACCCATGCATGGACTACCACAAAACGTCTACAGCAGAATGAGGGTGAACCAATTTATGTCACTACAGGTAAAAACACAAATCAATAATCTATATTGATCAACGTAAAATAGAAATAGGATTTTGACAAATTATACCGACTCTTTCGATTTCATTCTACTAATGTCAAATTAGCTGAAGTGTGCATGTTATCACCTGATCATTATCACGATGATATTTAACTACCAATATATTATATTTATATATTTAATATGCATCACAGGCCGTTGCTGCGTGTCTCGGCCAAGCAGACGATTTTAGGAAAGGTGTAACAACTGTTAATAGTTAATTTATACAAGCAGGATGTTAACGTATCTCTATGAGTTATTTTTATTAAAGTACATGGTTTGAAAAATAAATTATTTTTATGGTATCACATACATTTTCAAAAACAAAACATGTAAGAAAAAGTAAATGTATGACTTTATTTCATTAAGGATCCAAAGGATGAAATCACAGAAAGTATAGTTAATTTTGTACTGAAAAATATGGAAATAAATTCACACAGCCTGCAACATCTGACAAAACACATTCAATCACAAGAGCTACCACTTCATGATAAACATGATAAAGATGATAAAGAGGACCAGGTGTGTAAATATAAAACAAGTCAACTGATTGGATAGTCATTTCAGAAAAATATGTCAATATATATGGAGTAATCCAATATATTGGTTTGAATACATGTATTATTATTCTATATTTTTTCAGTCTTTATATTCTAGATCACAACACCATGCATTGTTGTAGTTATTAAGTTTTTTTTTAAATAGGTTTATTCAATACACCAACAAATATGTTTCCCTCTTTAAATAATATATGGTAAATATTAGAGCGTCATCTATTTGAAATCAGAAAGTGATGCTTTTACATGGTCAGTTACAAATATTCACACGTTGATGTCAGACTTGTCGATCACTGAGTTAGAACGTCTTGTAGTGTATCCAGGATGTCAACTAAAATGCGACTACACATGTACTTCACAAGCAATAACCGTAAATGTGAAAGCTATATTAATGCTCGAGTCGATTTATGCTACCATGCTAATGACCCTCCTGGCATATCTACAGGTAGATAATTTACACTTTACTAGCAGATGTGAAGTGCTGGGTTTGCTGAATGATAATCCTCCTCAAAAGCAGGTGAGTCACAGGTCTCTATATTCGGCTAATAGTATGATCAACCACTATAGAAACAAATTACATTTTTTATGATACTTGATGATTAGATTGTCTAAATACCACCACCAATTATTGATATGAAGGCAAAAATTGGAGATAGGATAACAAGTTATATTAGTTTGGCTGCGCCATATAGACGAGCTGATCATCGCATCTGAACACCAATATATGTCCTCTCAGCTATTTTGTTTTACATAGTGACTGATTATATTATTAGCCGATTATAAATAACTATGCAAAAGCCTGTGGTGCAGCCATCAAGCCATGTATGTATTATGTATATCAACGATATTAATAATTAATTAATTATTATATCGAAAGCAAAGAAAATTACTCGTCCATGGAATTTGACGTCGATGTCAGGGCGATATTGTGATTCATCTAACGAGTGCAGTGTTTCACCAGCACATTAAAATGTAGAATTTCGTCTTCTTAATTCCCTTTAAATCAACAAATTGTAATGCACTGCACATACCAGTTTCGCGAAATCGTTTTATCAGAGTCTTGACATTCAAATGCCATTGTATGCTACTAGTTTGTGTGTGCCTTTAATTGCAAGATATGTTTTACTACATCAGTTTACAGTTATCAGTGTGTATGTCCACTGATGGCGCTAAAGAACATGTCAGGCACTAAATTTCGGGGTAACAGTATACAACTTCGAATCTAGCATTTTCAATATTTGTGTGGTGTGAAACACATATGGCATAAGCGTTGATGATCATAATCCTAGTACAATTTCAAACATCGCATCGAAAAGTCATTTTCAAATTAATTTTAAAACTGTGCTGGTGGTGCTCATTCTCTGTCATTTCAAAATTGATAAGTCCATGTTTTAGTATAACCTTGCTGATTACATGAAGTACCTGGATGCTTTGACATATAATCAACATGATTAATACATTTTCGGGTTGTTACATTTCTATTGTATGGATTGAAAGAAGAAAAGACAATACCAACATAATATTAGATGGTTGATAGTTATCGTGACAGTAATAGGACTGACAAGGTGTGATATGATTCCAGTACAGTGGCAAATGTCAGTCGGTCGTCTACAAGTATAGCTCGCTATTTAGTTCCATATTATTATCATTTTAACTTGGAAAAATATATATTATTTGCCAATGCAGTCAACATATCTAATATTATAGTAGACGCTATTGTAAGACCAGAGGAATTATAAAAATGTTGGTAACACGACTTATAGCATTACCCATGACTCATGACTCAATTCATCCCAACTATCTGTGAGCATTCGGCTATTGTCTCATAAGTTTCCTACCCGAGTCCGCCCGAAATTATTGATTTAAAAAAACTCCAGCTGCCCCCTTGGAGATTAAATGATGGCCCCCTAAACATTATATTGTTAATACATATGTTGGCCGTTATCGCAGATGAACATGTCAGCAGTGCATATATGGCTGGATTACATATAATGGGAAGTCACAAGTGTTCACCGTCTGCTTTTTTTTGCCAGTCATGTCTGACTGTTCACTCCAGGTGTCACTTAACATACAGCTTTCCATCCGATAATATTGCTTCTGTGAATCTCCTAGTTATAGCCGTGACAATGCCTATCAACACTTTGATGGTTCTTCTCTCTGGACTTGTGGTTAATACTCTCTATTTTGATGGCAATTGCCACTTGCTGAACATGAGAGATTACTCTTCATTGTCAGATCAAGTAAGTCATAATATTAAACATAGCGGTATATCATTCATAATCTGATAATGGAATTTTTTTTTTAAATGTATATAAATACCACTGTTTATATTTTTATTACGTAAGTGAACATAAAAAGATAATCATCATAAATATATTTTTAATGCATTCTGCATGACTGTACCCAATTTCATCCACAGACTGACTGACTGACTGACTGACTGACTGACTGACTGACTGACTGACTGACTGACTGACTGACTGACTGACTGAATCAATCAATCAATCAATCAATCAATCAATCAATCAATCAATCAATCAATCAATCAATCAATCAATCAATCAATCAATCAATCAATCAATCAATCAATCAATCAATCAGTCAATCAATCAATCAATAAAAGAAAGGACGAACGAACGAACGAATGAACGAACATGTAAGAACATATTGTAATTGTATATTATTGCTTACCACATTGAGTCATATGAGTTTGACTCAAGATCGGCAGGCAGGCAGGCAGGCAGGCAGGCAGGCAGGCAGGCAGGCAGGCAGGCAGGCAGGCAGGCAGGCAGGCAGGCAGGCAGGCAGGCAGGCAGGCAGGCAGGCAGGCAGGCAGGCAGGCAGGCAGGCAGGCAGGCAGGCAGGCAGGCAGGCAGGCAGGCAGGCAGGCAGGCAGGCAGGCAGGCAGGTAGGTAGGTAGGTAGGTAGGTAGGTGGGTAGGTAGGTAGGTAGGTAGGTAGGTAGGAAGACTGGCAGGCAGGTAAGCAGGTAGGTAGGTAGTTGACAGTAGATTCGGTCGCTAGTTCAATGGCTAGATCACATAGCAAAATGTGGATTTTGAGGGCTACGATTGATTACCACCTTTAGAATGCATTCGACTGGTTACGTACGGGTGGCCGATGGGGTCACTTGTAGAGCTAACATTGAGAGTTCCATTTTTAGCTTTAATTAAAACCAAAAGACAGTAGCTGCTCACTTTCCAAGTGAGCACTATATACTGCTTTTCAGATTAATACACAAATAAATAATTATATTATTTTACCTAATCTACTGTCCAAACTTCCTACATAATCTACTGTCCAAACAAGCAACCTATTAATCTTGGTCCACTGTCTACTACACTGACCGAATGTTAAAACATCATTGTCTGAATCCTTGTTTTTTGCTGGGCTAACACATATTGTGTATTATGCTTAGATATTTTAGATGGATATTCTTTAGCTCAACAATATTATGTCAGCTGGCCATCAGGCATATGTCTACTTAGTCTACTACTATGTCTACTTAGGGATCTGTATTGAATTATGAAATTATGTTATTGACCTAAGAATAGCTGTACTTTTAGTCACTAAATTGCTGATGTATACATTTAATATATATATTTAGGGCTACAAGCCGATTTATCAAGCTAAAAATAGAACGTTCATTTTTAGAAACAACACATGAAAGCTAAAAATGGAATGTTCAATGTTAGCGCAACAAGTGACCCTGTTGGCCACTCCTAGTTATGTATCTAACCAACCCATCCCTGATACAGAAGTTTAAGCATGTCAAAAACCTAGACATAATTCAAATGGACCCCTTGATAGAATAATATTTAATTTATGCTTATTTAAATTGTTCTACTTACAACAATGTAATTAGATTAATTCCTCCATTGTACTTATTTTTCCAGATAAGTTTGTCAGTGATGACCTTATATTATGCCAAGGTCTCCTGAACGACAGAAGAAGTTAATAATTTAATGGAATGCCTAAACATGCCCGTGTTACAGAGACTTACAGTGAGTTCAGGCTGTCAACTGAGCTTCATTCCTGCAGATACTTCAAATAAATCAATAGTTAAAATCACCATGGTGGAATTAAAAACAACAATAACGACTGAAACATTGGCAGCACGTCTCTCAACCTTAATGGTAGAAGAACATTTCCTTATGGAAGGTTTAAAGATGGAACCTATGCAAGGATCTAAACATTTTCAAATGGTAAACCATATATAAAATACCATAGAGGGGTTCATATGAGATCACTTAGCTCCCTTAACTCAATTAGACACCAGGTGACATATTCACGTATTTGGTTTACTAACACCCAAGATTATATGCGATAAGATGGTTGACTCTCTCAAAATTGTTGAATAATTCTCAATGCTGTATGCCTACCCGGTTTCGGGGGTTGGAACGATGTCTTTGCTTCTCAAGCTAGTATGATTTTACCATATTCTGTGAAACTCAATGACCTTGACCTCCTTTGTTTTCACCGAGCTGGCTAATACAATGAAGTATGGGGGGGGGGGTCTTATATAACCTTGATATAACCTTGTTTTCACCGAGTGACGTCACTGCGTTTCACAGAATTACGATGTAGTATTATTACCTTGATGCTATGAAAAACAATACATATTTAGCCTTTATAGAAATCAGAAAAAAAAAATTTGACGGTGGTAAATTACCTTTTTATCCAATAGTTTGCCGTTTAGATATTTTTTTTTTATTGTCATCTTCCAACAGTGGTGCTTCACGAGTTAAAACGCCGCTCTAAACAAAACCTGCATATATACGTTGCGAATACACAGCAGGTGACATCCATCTGCATGAGGCTTGACCCAATGTTCTTATATTTTAATATAAGATGTCTTATGCTGTATTGATGTCTATTTTCTTTATAAAAACAAATTTTGCTAAGATATTTTCTCAACTGTCAAACAAAGAAAAACATTATAGTATATTTGGTGATTAATGGGGTAAATATTTCATTTGTTCTATATGATGACTCGCTTAAATTAGCATTGTTGCAACCCCCGTCAATAAGTGGCACCACTGCATAATGTATTACATGCATTCATATGGCGAATGCAGAATTGTACAAGATCGGCAGTTCTAATCTCGCTCTCACATTATCTGAGTCAGGCTATAACCTACTATTAATAGACATCTACTTGATTTTTATGGTTTCTGTTTTTGACAGTTCCATTTTATTTTTAGACAAGATATGTCCACATTATCTGTGTCAATGTAACATACAATATCCTATATAATTTAGTGATTTATTTTATCCAGCTAGGGTTCATTTTGTGGCATGTTCCAGCCAGCTGCGTGCAGCTGTATAACGAGCACAGGGTCAGGTTGTCCCTGAAGCTGTCACTCCCAGGCTGTCACTAAACCATTAATATGCCTACAATTGTAACTGTAATTAGGCAGGGGGGGGGGGGGTACGTTCATTAGATAAAAAATACTCTGGATCAGACAGGTTCCATCAACTGCAGCTGTAGCAGCTCGTTGTGTATAACTATTAATTATATATTGAACAATTCTTGTAAGTCAAATATATAAATATCTATGTCATTGTTCCCAAGATCATGCAGGACTGACATGGTGGCGAGAAAATAAAAGCTGCATTCCAAGGATGTTGTCTATGACCCGTGCCATTGTTTTACCATTGTTCTGACAGTTATATTTATATTGCAGGGGGTTGTTATAAAAAACATTAATTCAGAATGGCGTGTCCATGTACACTACAGATCTTCACAACATGATGTTCCGCTATTCAGTCGACCATCTGGACTGCCTTACAGTACTTGGTCAATGTCAGTTGAATTGTGACTCACTTTCGTCTCCACGAGTACCACGCTTTAGAGCAGATGCGATGCAGATAGCAACATCATTAACAAAAAACAGTCTATTGACTCTAATTGCACAGCTAGATGTAGAAACTCTTTAAGTTTACCAACAAATACAGAGTGCTGGAGATGGACAAATACGAACATCTTCCTGAGGTAAGCATAGTTAAATCATGTTATAGATAGACAAAATTATTCTGATATTCTAGCACATTTATAGTTTTGAACTATAATAAGGCGCACACTACCAGTGTCATGTTGTGGTTGAAATGTATACATTTAGGTAACATACACATATAATTCTAAACACCATGACTTAACTTTATATGAGAACAAACATTATTGAGCATATGTACATTTATTGGTTCACACAAGTATATTTTCAAGAAATATATTAAAATTACTGCAATTGTTTCCACCTTTGTGACAATAAATTTAGGAAAAGGGTCATAGAGCAAATAATATCTAATTCAGGTTAAGGTATTACATTTACACACGCGTTTAATTGCATTTTACGTATATATTTGAAAGTGGATAAACACACTAAAATGCTGGGTTTGCTTCCTTAAACGTGCAAATAATCTCTAAAACATCCCAATTTCAGCAATTGTTTACCATTCGCCAGAAAGATACAAATGGTTTCAGTGTGGAAAAACATTGTTCCAGATACAATTTCACCCTCTTTAAAATGTAGTACAGCAAAGCTTGACGTGACTATTTACTCATCTATCTTGGCCAGGTTTGTCAAGGGTTTTTATATTGTTAGAATAATTGATTTACATTAGGTGTTTTACCCATCCAAACACTGAAACCTCCACAGCATCCAGAATCACTGCTTACTTGAACACGCTATGTACACCTGACATAATTATATTTACCTATTTATGAAAATGATTTCTTCACACGGTATAGTCTATTTACACAGTCTGAGTAAATTAAGTAACATATAGTCACACATGCCACATTCGTTAATTATATTATTTGCTTATGGTTGTTCATGGAACGGCTGATGTCAACTCAGCTATGGTGATTATCTCTCCCTCACCACGTGCCACATATAAAATGTTAAGTGCATTACTTCATGTATATGGGATACACAGTCGTTTCTAAGGTTTACCTTAAAGTCGACGATTACATTTAATTGTTTAAATTAAAGACATATAGCTGAAGATAGCCATGCTTATATTTGGTTGCTACTAACATACATAATATTTTAAGCTAAAGGCTTGAATAATTCAGTTGTTGACAATCGACGTTTCCTTTAAGCCTTCATAATAGAATAATTTAACACTAGTTCATTTCATTTCATCTGAAATATTTGAAGAGAAGTCGTTGTGATTACAACATGCATTACACATCTGATTAGTAATACTTGATTGTAGTGCTTTACGTATTATAAACTCCAGATTATCTGAATTTAATTGAAATATCCAAGTTGAAAATAAACACTGGTTTATTATTTTATTTAGTTCAGATTTGTAATCGAACATGAAAACAAGTCTATGCATTTTAATGATAGAGTACTATATTAAAATTAAAATATATTTGCACTGCTATATCATATGAACTGTACTGTACAGGAGCAATTATGGAGTAAGGGGGATTTTTGAAATTCAACATATATTTGCCATTTCAAGTTCTTAGAATTAAAAAAAAGTATTGTTTTAGATGAATGCATCAGTGAATACCCTATATCTGGGTGATGTCTCCTGGTCGGTTGAGGATGCACACAAACTATTGTCTTGCCTTTCAATTACAAAGTTACGCAGACTGGACGTGTTGGAAGAATGTCAACTGAAGCATGATAAATCTTTTTCAACAACATCTACGTCACGTGTCATTGTAGATACCATATATATACGAGCATCACTAGTAATAGATGTAGATGCGGGAGATAGTACTCAAAGGGTTTTTCGGACACTTTTTGCAGGGGGTAATGTTTTTAAAATAAAAGCTGGTGAACCAAAGCAACATAATGTATCATAAAAACTATGTTCGTCTAGGGGTGCAGCAAAATCCAAGTTTTCAGATTCAGCCCCAGTTCGGGGTTTCAATTGTATTAAAGCTTTAAATTTCAATTAACAGTCTTTATATATTTTAGTATCACCTGTAATAACAGGTTCCGTTCTGAAGATGACACGTACATGTCTTCAACCACTGAAGGTAGCGGCAGCATAACATAACTTTAATGAGCAAAAATGTATTGCATACATGTATGTTATTACCATTATTACCATGAATACAAATATCGCATTTAAGTCCCATAATAAATATAGGGGTACTGTCGCACCTTTAATAATATATAAATGTCATATTTGTACAAACATACATCTTCAGAGCATTTTCTGCTCCTTGTAATCTTATTGTACATTCTAGATATCAAGCATGTGCCTAATTTTCGCTCGTTTCAAAAATATTTTGTACAACTTTGCTTCAACGTCATCCTCATTGTCATGATGATGGACATCATGACAATGAGGATGACGTTGAAGCATTGGGGAAAATGGTAGCCATCTCGGCATGAGTTAGTTTGGTATCGTGTTCTGACCAATCCACGTTCACTTTCTTAGTGGCCGGTACCTGCAGTTTCATCAGCTCTTTAGTATCACGTATTCGGTATAGGACCTGCAAAATATCTGATGTTAACTATCATATACATTATATCAGACGTTAATACCATGCACACGTACCGTATTGTCTAATACAATTTTACCGGTTTCAAGCTTACCATTCGCGCAAGCCAAATACTATAAACCCTTAGGTATCTGGTACAATCAGTACAGAAATAAACTGATGTCATAGTTCTAGCATCAAGATACCCCCTCAACAACTACACTGTAAACGTGATAATTACAAAATTAGGTGATCTACATATTCAGTTATTACATAGTTAATCAGATCGTGATACATATCTTGAGAACCATCACGTCAAATTTAAACGCTATCAAGTAAATAGTCCAGAAGATATAACTTTCACAATTTTCTTGGGTGGCCATCTTGAAAAAATCCTTTTCTGGCCATGTGCAAAAAATAAGAAATACGTGGAATTATTTTGTCAAGCAATAGGTTCATGAAATATCACGTCCACAAGCTTATTTGGCAGCCATCTTGAAAAATGTCTTTCTGTTGATTGGTGCCCCTCTACAAATTGAACTAAAATTAACGAATTTACACACGTTTTAAAGTAAGACTATATGCCCTTTTGGAAGCCATATTGAATAACTAAAAATGCTCATTGACAACATTCAGATGATTCTGATTATACACATCGTCCCCTAACAGAATCAGCAATGCCCTGGTTTGAGAGTATTATTCCAAGATAGACCCCATGGCTGCTGGACTATACGGTGGAGGTCAACAGTAAATAGTCACTTAAAGACAAGACACTCGTCATTAATTTGCAGATGTAAATTATTTCATTCAGAAAAAAAAGCAGGTGGTCCCAAGAAAACCTCACACAGTGAATCGCTTGTTGGTTCAATGCTGTGGTAACGTCACCATGTTAACATATAGGCCAACACTAAACCCAACACTGTCCAACCTTGTGCAATAATATTAAAGGAGGCCTATAATACGAAAAAAATAAGTTAAGAAAAAATAATGCAAAAATATGAGATGTATTCTCCCAAAGTACAATCCAATGATTAAAACATAGTTTTGTCAGATTGTTTTATTTTGCGTGTGCATGACTGGTGGGCATTCTCTCTGATAAATACTATTAGAATGGCATTCGTTCGATACAATATTATTCATATAGCATTTTCGATCCGCACACTTTTTATACTTTAGTAATACATGTGGGCTATGTTAAGTCGGGTACAAATCCATTGTACTGACCACTTGATCTGGTGAGTTCCTAACAGTGATCTGTGAATCTGAAGGTGATATTCTGCATTCCTTCATGACAAATGTGGATGAAGAAAACACATCGAGCAGCCTGGCCATCAGTGACGGGTGAAGAGTTGCGTGACATGTTAAGGTGTCCACATAACAGAGGTGTCTGTTGACTACAGGAAGTGGCGTAGCAGTCATCCGACTATTTGCAGACACTTTAACCTCATCCAGGTGTGTTATGTTCAGATATCTTATCACATCATAAAGGCTCTTCGTGGACCAATTAATCTTGTTCAAAGTTAATTTCCTCACACGAACGGTCTGAAATATTGACTAAAAATATAAAAAACTGCAAATCAAATAAACAGACATTAAAACAAGTGAACGTGAATATTAGTCAGTGTTTCGTGATGTTTTTATAGCAGGAAATGTTGATGTGAAATAAAATGTGTCTCAAAATAATATGGGCTTTCCAATTACCTTTGACCAAAGATTAGTAGGCCTACTGATAGAGGGTTCACACAAAGCGAATAATGTTATTGTCAAACATTAACATATTTATAAAACAATAATATATATGAACATACACGATCAGCATAACGTTGAAAAATAAAAAATAAATTGTTGCAGAGTGAGCAAATTCACCCTCCCTACTGTGGTGTATGACCACTATTATTGCATTTCCATAAATAAATGTGTTTTTGGTAATACCGGAGCTCAATGGCGTGGGAAATGCTTGTAGAAATTCGATGTTTTAATATGCTTTCTACAAAACAGTGAGGTATATTGTCACACCTCGGTAAATATGCAAGCCACTGTGGACATTTTAACGATATAAAGTATACTTAGGATGCCTGTATGTAAGTTAAATATTGCTCATTCTATAAAAAAAATGACAAAAAATGCTCAAATCTTTGACGATGGTTGGCAGCATGGCGTCTGTCAAAATTAAAGAATAAAGGTTCATTAAATCTCTTTACAATCTGATCATAATACTGACGATCACGCTTTTAGCATCAGGAAACATTATACTACCACGTCAGAGGTCCTGCTTCAAATTCATTGATCGGGTACAATTATCGTGTTGTTGTTACCAATTTGAGATTTTGGGACTTTTCGCAAAGTCTTGAATTCGCGAATTTCAAAAGTTACAATAGCTAAGAAGTCAGTTTATTTGTGCCTTAATTAGAATAATTAATTGAACCATCATTGCAGTAAGTTGGCCTATACATGTAGTTGACTTCTCGATCTTTTTTCCATGATTTATTATTGTAATATTCATGAGATTTTAAATTCGCAAATTTGTCCTTCTCGCAAAAATTAAGACCTCGTGAATATTACCCAATCTACAGTATTTACGTATGTGCATAGATGATAGCGATGCCCTCGGGATGCATTTGGCACATAGTAGTGAGTCTTTCCTCACTGAATATATCTACGCCTACAAGGTGAATGTTGGTCAGTTCCTAAGAGCCATGATTTTAGCACAATTTTTGATAGGGCAAAATCGAAAATGATTTTTACCAAGCTGAATTGTGTGTCTTTGGTTGTGAAACACGCAATTCAAAATGGCAGCCGACATTTAATAATCAAATTAATTTCCCTTGGTTTACAATGCAATTATGCGTAATTTATGGTTTCCATGTGATACCAGGTGAAGAAATTAGTTTATTCTTTTAGATAATTTGACCTATATTTCACCCACAAATCCAAGATGGCTGCAGTTTTATTTAACGTATTAGTATCTTACGTTTCAGATACCTGCTGCGAGGTCTTTCCACTTTTTAGGGTCTCACACAGCAATACATCGTTTAATGTTATTCCTTCAAATGTGTATAAATAACTCACCTTTAGAGGGGGTGTGCAGTTACATGTTTCGAAAACTTCATTGATATTAAAGAACTGGAGGATTTCTACATCTAGTCGTGAGAGTAGCTCCGCCACAATATTTATCTTTGAGATGTTAAGCGGTATATTCACCCATAACTCATCTACCCGGATCACTAGGCTGTGACTGCCACATTCAGAGCTGCATTGCAACATGGAATCTTCACGTAAGTCTAGACGCTTTAAGTGTTTGATCGACATGCAACAGATCAGTCTGCAGACATCTTGGATTTCCCATGGGCCGCCACCCAAACTTAGATGATCTATCATTGCACTGATCTGAAGTACATTAGGTGACATATTAATTACACTGTAAAGTCATGTAATTTTCATATAGTTACCAGAAACTTATCAGAAATATACATATTAAAGATTTGAAAATGGCATATGTGTTTGGGATGTTTTTATTCCAGACGTAAACATGAAATCACTATATTATACTTTTAGACAAGTTCGCAGCATAATCTCATTAACTTGCAGAGTTGTCTGCATCACTCTCTTGCGATAAAAATCGCAGACATATTAATTTCATTATGCCATAATCTCCATTTGCCAAATGCCCCTTACAGCTTGTTGCAATCGATCCGTCGCTTGGCATTCTTACTTTAGTCGCATAACACTCCCAGATTGGTAGATTTAGCAGCAAGCACTTTAATTTTGCTCCCACCGCCCCTAGGCTATGCGCTCGAATCGGTACAGCAGGATGGGTTGGATTTTAGGAACTTTGGTTTTGGCTTTTGATATGCATTTTAAAGGTATAGTCATCTGTCAAAATACACTGGACAAGGGTGTCCCCAGAATGCAACAGTGGCCCCTGGACATCCCACAATGACACATCACCCCACATCAACAGTTATCAGCCAAGATAATAATACTATATGCGCTTCATACACATCGCCACATTAAGAGCAAATTCCCAAGTCATATAAACTCTATATACCTGAGCGACATCTATGAGGAAATAATTCATCAATTTTTCTCATGTGGTCTTTGTGTTGAGACACAAACTGTTGTGCTACAATGGGGGTCTGGAAACAGTTGACCTCCAGCATATTGACAGTGAGAGCTTTCCAAGCCAACACGGCACACTCACCAAATGTTGGTTTAATGTCGGCCAACCTTGCGTACGTTGGTCTAACATTAAAAGAACATTGGGCTGATTGTAATCAGTTCAGTCGCTGATATTAAGGCCGTCAAAGTGTACTCTATAGGCTAATGTAGGCGTACACCTGACCTGACCGTCCAACGCATGCCCATTTGGCAGTTGTGTGAATTTTTAAATGTTAAAATATATCATTCGTCACTGCATGTCAGCAAAATAAATCGTAAATAGACTGACTCGCACTGATATTTAAGTTGTAACAGTCATGTGAGAGTGTTATGTGGAGTTAATGAATCACCTTGGAAGGCGTGTAGTCAGTGTCAGACAAATCAAGCTGTTTTCCGCCAGAATGAAAGCCAAGACGTTGCGTGTTGATTCGTGAAAGTAGGGCAAGCAAGGTGTCAATCGTTAATGTTGCATATACGTACACCCTGTCAAGTTTGTAACGTGATCGACCTAGTAGTGGCGGGTCGCTGTACACCAGCTTACACAATGGAGTAAGGAACAGCTCTTCGATGTGCACCAAAGACATCAAATAGTGAATATCTCTGACATGCCAGCATATATCATCTAGGTATAAGTAATCCACATGGAAATGCCCCTAAAATTAAATGCAAACAAGTGCTGTGAAGATTAGAAAGGAGATTGCTAGGATACAGTGCTAATATATTGATAATGATCTGAATCTAGAACAGCCATTACATGGTAAATTAATTTTGAAAAATACTTGAAAAAAAAATAATTATCGCTTCATTTGTTTGCAAAGACAAGCCAAATGTTCAAATGTGGTATCCAAAAAAATACTAGTGTAAGCAATGATGAAATAGGATGTAGACGATCCCTGCTCTTGTTAATACACCCCCCCCCCCCCACCTGATCAATGTAATTTCAGTACAATATAGGCTGTCAAATTGACAGCCTATATTAATTGAGGTACAGTGCATGGAATTGTACAACGTGATACATGTCTAGACCGTTTTAGATGAGCGCTAGCCTTAGATTAAGGCTCGTGCCAATATAAAAACAGTTTATTATAGAACATGAAAACATTGAACCAGCTGGGTATTTGGCATCGCCCTCATTATTTTTTTTCAAATATAAGCTAATCTTTTTTCGTCGCCCCAATTAATTGTTCCTGAAATAGTTCCATATTTTGTTCGCCCTCTCTGATTAATATTATTAATAATATTGCTGGTTACAAGTCCCTAGGCTGGTCGGTAGTTAATATTGCTGTTTTTTAACTTGTTTTACCTTGGGAGGTGCATCATTTGGTATGTCTGTGACATTGCAGTCATCAAAGAAGCTCAGTTGGTCAACACGCCGCATGCCGATCAGCAATGCCATCAAAGTTGTTATTGGCATTGACACATGTATAGCCACGTGGATCACACGCGAGGGTGAGTTAATGGTGGAAATTTGATGGTTGTTATTCAATTGACAGCACGACGATATATCAAGACGTATCAGAAGGTTTATAGATAAGCTGTACATCAAGTGATGAATTTCAGATATTGACCATCTTATGTTATGCAGATGCAGCTCCTCAATTTTCTTTGATACTCCCATCTGCAATAGTAAATTAAAAAATCGTCATCATTATTTTATATCATCCTCATTATTATTACATATGATTTTACATAAGCAATATATGTGGCTGAAAGCGGCGAATATGACCAAGAGTTTGAAAGCAAAGACCACACCATAGGCATCTATTGTTTTCAAGATGTGGAACCTAAGCAATGAATGCCCCTCTTCAATTGTAAAACAATAAAATGTGAAGTATACCCAAAGTTGATAATAGGCTATACGGCAGGTAAATATAACAGATCATCACAACAGATCATCAGCGATTTAACCTTTTTATATCGTAAATGTAATGATTACGTTTTAAAATTATGTTTAAACTATATTCAAACTAGCTTTGACCCATAATTGAAACATACGTTAGAAAAATCATTGCCTGTGCAAATATTTGTGTTTTGTAAATTATTTGCTGGTGACAAAATACATGCATTTTATAAATTGGTTGGTAGACTTTAAAATGTTTAATAAGAAAGGTTATTTCCTAGTAAATATCTGAATACACAAACTTTTGTGTAGTATATGTGTCATTGAATTGACCTTGGGTAGGAGTCTGACATATTTGTATGTAGATATCCTTTAAACAGCCCGCTCTAAAAAAAGCTACATATAGTTGTCCATGGACAAAAACTGGAGCTGGAATTTGCCTATGGCCTCTCTAACAGTAGACATTTGATAGATGGGAATTGCTATTGTTTATTTGCTTTGATTAATTGCAGACAACCAAAAATGCTACCTTGGGTTCGATCAGATTATAACTGTTGACCTAATTATCAATCAACAGAAGAGTAACATTACTAAGTAAGCTATAAATAGCTATAGATCTACCTATCAATAGACTCGATGAATCTAGGAAGTGCGGTTGTAGACAGTGTGGTACGTACTAATACCGGTGATGATATAGCCACGATTAACGACATAGCCATTGGCCCACATAGGCCCACTCTTTATGAGCATGTATGCACAGTTTTGACATTTACGACTCTACGGGTGGCCCTAGTCGAGTGGTTAAAGCTGCCTGCTTGGAAATCGTAAGTTCGAACTCCACTATGGCCTTCACGTTTTAAAGAAACAAATGTGTATTCCCCGCTCCCTCATAAAAATGCAATATTGTGGAGAGCCTCCATGACCTGGAGGTAGCATGCTCGGCCTCAAACCGCCAAGGCTCGATTTTTGAATCCAGTGTCTGGAGGACAGTGCCATCTTATTCATCTTGCCTCCTTAACCACTATCATACAGCCTCCTCGCGTGGCTACCCAGAGCAAGGCATATATAGTATCTCGTGGTGACTGCAACAGGTATACACAATCAAGATGGCTTATGAAAACGCAGGGTACCTGTGCATTTAGCCTAAAAAGGACATTAATAGGGATACGTTTGGGTGCATAAATATGTAGCAGGGAAAGCAGAATAGTGATATATGAGGATGCGGGTATGAAGAATGTGTCCAGTGATGTCACAGCGGGAGGACCAGCGCAAAGAAGGCAAAAGCTACGTGCATTAATATATAGAAGCATCAGTTTCAATAGATGCTTTTAGGGCAGATAACAGTATTGTTTATATATTTTTTTATGATAGCAATGACATATTTTTAAAACAGTGATATCATTAATTAAACCGCATTCAAAGTGTTGATCACAGTTACAATGCTTAATATAAATCTTCGATATAACTCACATGATGGTGTGGAAGATTATCTGTCAGCAAATCCAGTATTTGACAATTTGCACTGAAGTGTAATGATTCCACCTGTAGTGATGCTAAGAGATTAGCCAATGTGTTTAGGTGAATTGTTGCCTGTATATTGACTTGTTTCACCTTCATTGTTTTTGTGAGTGGGTTTGATGTGCCGTAGCATCTTAGCTGACACTCTGGATGAACTACAAGGTTTCCTATCTCAGTGATCAACATATTCGACATCAATGAATGGATATTCGTAACTGACCATGTAAAAACTTCACTTTCCGATAAGCCCAATAAATATAACTGAAACAACAGGTTTTCTTAATGAAAATTAAATTCGTTAATAAAAGAATAATCTGTATGTCCGCTGGATACAGGTAATCGTTAATACAAAAATGTAGGGACCATGTATCTAATCTGTTGTGGCCACTAATGCAAGTATGATATTTAACTGTGGCTACTGCGATAGGCAAGCTATACGATGTAATGTATGTCACCACAATACATAAGCATGTTAGAAGAAGAAGAAACACTAAATATTAAAGTTGTACATATCTAACCTGCTCCACGGTAGTATGTTCGCCGTGGTGAAGACAGCATGAAGTGCTCCCTGCTAAATATACACCCAGCACAGTCAGGGCAGACACAGCATTAGACGTGTTGTACACCAACTCAACTTCACATTCTCTTTCAGCTATCACCTCAAACTGACAGCAAAATGATGACTGTGTTTCTAAATTAATGTGTTTTTTTAGATGTTGCGTGCTTTGTGGGTTAATTTCAACTCTTTCCAATGTAAACTTAAATATCCTCCCGCTGGTGTTATCCTTAAAACAATAGGCATAGATTAACCCTTTAAGCCCTCACGATGCATTAAAGTATCATTTGGCATCTCTGAAGAAGACTTAAAACTAGTGGTTTTGGAACGAAAATTGGCATTGATCTGTTCTAAAAATAACAGTATATTTGTTCATATGTGACCCACATCAAATCATCTTCATCCACTACAAGTCGAGAATTGCGACAGCAATTCGCAGCTTGTAGTGGATGAAGATGACAATGGTAAATTAGGTCTTGAAAGGGTTAGGTTGTTTAAATAACGTGGTCGAATAACCAAGTTTAAAAAAAGGTTTACTTTCCTTAAGTTTAAATAATACAAAATATATATCACATACCGTAGGTATTTCCATTTCTATCTTTTCTGTGTGACTAAAAAACGCAACGACAGCCTGTAATATAAATTATTATATTTGATATGCTTTGTGGTTCTGATTGGCTGATCACATTCATGTTTTACATAAATGCATTTTAGATAATGTTTGTATTGTTACCTGCAGTGACATGGTTTGGCTCACTCTTATTGTGTGGTATACACGTTCTCCAAGTTCATCCATGGATGGTGGACATGTGAGGAACATGTAGTTATTGTGTGATTTGCATCTCATTTTATATGTCTGTGGCTTATGCACACGCATCTGGAACAACGACATGGCATAACTCAGTGACGCAAACAAAAATTGGAGAATGTATTTTATTCAACGCGTAAGAATCATAATCACCTCAACCGCATCTGTGAATACGCTCTGTTTTTTGTCTTCATTCACGAAGGTACAGTCCTGCAGCTTAACTTCGTTAATCATAAGAGGTTTGAGTAGGGCACAGAGTATTGTTGTGGAGATGCTGCTGTTTTTGACAAGAAGTTTAGACAATCGAATCATCGGTTCAGCAGGTATATCAGTCTCGTCTTGCAAGATGCTACATGATCCATTTATAATGAGACAACAATGGCTGACATCCTGTAATATCCTCAGCAGCACATGTATCTCACTCACACTACAATCTATGTGCTGTAAGATGATTTCTGAGAGTATGTTCTCTTTAGAATTATTTATCTGAAAGCGTAAAATACAAAACTAACAGGAATCTGAAGGGTACATGCAAAACCACTATGGTGAATAACTATGTAAATACTAGCGATATATCTTATGGTGCAGTAAGCTAAAAAATAGTACTAATTTGGGTGAAGGTGTGATTTTGTTTTGACATTTTCACACAATATAGGTATGAAGATGTTATATCAGTTCAAGGGAGCCAACGAGGATGATTTTCGAATTTGATTTTTCAGTTTGATTATATTTTTTTTTACATTTTTAATTGATGACAGATCACCGCAAACTGCTTTAATTGGATAATCTGAGTAATGTTTGTAAAAGTTATACACACCACGGATGGTACATCAGCCTCTCTTCTATGCTCTAGATGGGTCCGCAGGTATGCTCCCCCGGCTAAGTTTGAAATGTAAAGATTCAAAATGGTGCATAGACCATATGTGTCGTTTTTTGTTTTTGATTACAACAGGGGATACACTATGAATTTCCTTATCAATATCAGTTCATATTATACTGCGTTTAAATACGCTACAGGGTCACCAATGATAACATCTCAATGTATCTATTGATTTCGGGCTCCTATAAAGAAACACTATTATTATACTGCAGGTCTCTTAGTGATATGTATTGTTTGTGTCGTTTTAAGGATATGTGGCAGCCTAACTTGAGGTGGAAGTCCGAGATTTTAGAAGTTATGTTTTTGTTGGTTATATTAGAAGAGTCGCGAAGGAATAAAATGAAATTTAAAAAATACGACAATCAGAAAAATATTGACGAAGTTAATCATAGAACCATACGTGTATTATTAAAATTTGGGTCGAAATGAATATTTATTTTGCTTAATTTGAATACAATTGTGTATAATTTAAAACAATAATACACATTGTCTTTTTGAACTTCAAAGACCATTGACTCAAAATTACGCTTTTTCAGAGTCTCTCTCAATTTGCAGTCATTTTTTCAGAGCTAACCACCGTAGAGAGCTGCTTCATATACCGTTTTAAAGGTAATTTTGTGTAGATTCAAGATGTGTGAATAACTCTGATATTTAAATATGCGACTTACGACTCATTCTTAATGCATTGAACCACAATTAAAACCACACAAATCTTTCATATTAAAAAGGCTGTGGTGACCCAGGGCTATGAATGTGGAACAAGACTTATCTTCAAACTTAGCGAGCTATTGGTGGGGGTATTAGACCCACATGTATTTTTTTCATAATCGGACACACGGAAAAACAGTCGAAGGGTAATTATAGGTCACCTGGCCTTTCTAAGAAAATACCTCACCTTCCATTTCCTGGTTGTGTGTGCTAAAACCGCCAGGCTACAGTACTGAATCACAAGTTGGTCAGTTTGAATCAGGTCAATCACAGGTAAACAGCTGATCAAGATGGTGTCTGTTATGTAGCGTGTGTTAGTTGTCTTTGGGGCTGATAGAAATGCCTGTCTCGCATTTATAGTCATAGACGCTATGTGAACACTTTTGAGGATATTTAAACATCCATCCAGTCCTAGGGCGTCAACTAGAGTGATGTAAGCTGATGCCTGTACCTGAGGCTGATATGACAGAGTAACAGGGTCTGCTGGCAAACTATACTGTTTCAGTTTGCTTAAATATAGTTCCCTTATACTTGAATCATGACATTCATGGAAAAGACGTGCGTGGTATGAGAGTTCAAGATCTAAGTGATTACAGCTCAACGCTGAATCAGGTTCTTGTTTAACTCGAACTACTGATAGTAATGTGTCCATATGTCCAATCAATGTTAGAACATGGGGCTCAAATCCCACAGTAAACAAAAGAGGGTTTGAAAAAACTCCTAGTTTAGCCGTCATGATACCTGGCTTCTCAAGTAAATTTAACACGTGTTTCAGATCAACCTTACTGCATGCCATGTGGTGTGCACAACAAAGTTCCTGGAACAAAGGATGGATGAAGGAATAATTGGATTGTTCAAAATTAAAAATGCCTGTGCTTCGCACTGTGTTTTCACACATATTGTTCTCATAAAGATTTTGCATATCAAAGTTATATTTGCCTATCTTGGTAGAATGATAAGCTAATTTTGTAATCTGTTTCAGCACACCCATCTTGTTGAGTCGTGGATCTCTGTAGCCAGTGAATTGTATAAAGCCATCCCGCATGCTCTTCTCTAGATATATGTTTAGTACGGTGCCACATACTGCGTCAAGGACGGAACTGGTGCTCACCAAGTTATCTGTTGTGCCTACTTGATGTATGTGACACACCATGGCGACAATGAATGGCAACTTAAACAACTCTCTGGGAATACCACTATCCACTACAAGGTGACGGTAACTTGGGGCCCAATCCTTGGGAAGCTTCTTTAAATACTCTCGCACACCTGAATCATCAAAACCTTTCACATGAATCTCATGGGTTTTGTTTGGCATAATAGACGATATAATATCAGCATCTTCTGTTCTAGTTGAAACAACTACTGCTGAGTTTGGGGCGATTTTTCCTGATATTAGTTTATCTATGGTTGTTTCATAGTCTGTTTTTTTCTTATAATCTTTTAGGAACCATATAATTGATGATGAATTAAATTTTATGGAACCCATCACGTTCGCCTCCTGATGGCTAGGAACAAGCCGCAAATCATGACAGATTATATGCTCTAGTGATGCATGTGGTGCTATGATATTTCTGACATTGATCAAGTAGGCATGTACAAATTTATTCAGTCCAGTTCGCTTCAACCAGGATGTGAATAATTCATTGATAGTTGTTGACTTTCCCGACCCTGCCTCCCCATACACTAGAATTTTCTTCTTTACTAGACTTGTTTCAATTATCTTGATGATGTTCAATATACCTGAACATCGTAAGTCTACTATTTTATCACACTGGAATATTTTGATATCATATACAAGGGGGGTAACATCAGTGAGCCATTCTTCCCCTGTCATTCTCGGCAAAGCCTGACAGAATCCAGGTAATACTTGAGCACGTAGATCTTGTTCTGTCAAACAGATATGCTATGTTCAGTTCCTTAGAATTTCATTCACGTATTATAAACCCAAAACACTTTTAATGATATTTAAAATATTATCATTGGACCAACATATCACTTGGCAACAACAGTGCATTTGTATAGAAACAGACAGCGATAGCTTGTAATTTTTTAAAAGATGCATTAGAGTGAATATTGCTTTACGTCGCTTTCTGTGCAAACATGACTATATCACGACAGATAGAAGCCCGAGGTCGGGATTATACCCTACTCTTATCGCATGACTTCAACGGTTATTGGTAGTGCACAGTACCGCAGACAGCACTGCATACTCCAGAACATTATGGATTACTACATGTACACAACCCCGGTGATAAACAACAAACCTGGCCGGGAATCAAACCCAGTAGGTCTACCTTTGATTTTCGAGCCACAACCGGACCGAATAAGGCGTCGGGCCAGTCACAACATGTTGAAAGAACAACAATTCTATATGAATATTCTGCACAAGATGTCACATTACATCACTAAACGCCTCCAACTATTTAATGAATATGTCAGAGGGCAGGGTTTTTTTAATTTACCACATTTGCAAATACAAGAATGATCAACCATAGAAGATCAGATATCATTCATCTTATATGCATGTTATTTAAAATAGATAAATAAACTGCTTCTATATCTTCGATGTAGCTGACGATAGCTGGTGGTCAAATAAGGTGGTATTTTCTGCAGTTGTCTGCTGATAGACACACAAAATGTCGCCCCAGGTGGCGAAATATGAACAAAGTCAAAATATCCGCTAGTGGAAAGCCAATATTCATTTCGTGGTATTTGAGGTCAAGGATTACGATTTCGACGATATGTTTAGTCTAAAATAACAAGTGGTTGCGATTGATCACATTGACAATAAAAAACGCAAAGTTTCCATTTTACAAGTGTAGCCGTAGCTTTAATATATGGCATGATTATCTGCGTGTCTACATGAAACATACATTGGGCTGAATCAAAGGACTTGCATACTCACCTAGTGATGTAGTGTCGAACACGTTTATAAGCTCTGCTTCCCAGCCTTTGTCATTTGTATACAGTGCTTTAATCCGGGTGAGGAAAGCCAAAGAAGGATACTCCTCTGTAAGTCGACCAGTTTCTTCATTAGTCATGCCATGAAATACTGGAATTATTCCTCGATTAATACCTTGTCTCATTTTTATTACATTGCTCATTTGAAGTTGGTGACTGTACATGAACGATATATGGTTCCCTTCAAAAATGAATATAACACAGTCTGCATTCGTTATCGTATGTGTAAAGTGTTCATTTGTGTTTTCGCCGGGAAGGATACCATCCTTCAGAATGTGTCCATTCAGTGAATACGAATGAAGTTTACATAAAATATCAGCTGCAAATTCTGATTTACCATTCCTTTCTTCACATAATATGATGAAATTTGTTTTTCCTCTCGAAACATCAGTTTGATCGTAGCTGTAAAAATAGGTCGTCGTGTGTAATAGAAAGTTTGATCTATAGTATGTGTAATGTTTATTTCTTTATGAATTTACAGCAGATTAATGTGATGCCATATGCATTTATCATTATCCATCCAAAGCAGATGATATATTAGTGTTCAATAAACATCATAATAATGGTAAACATTACTCTCACAGACGAGAGATTCGTTAAACGTTTTGTAATCCTTCGTAACAACAGACGTATTCATCTGTTTATCAAACAGCCACTGTAGTTATATAACTGATTAATTGATTTAAGCTGACTTCCATTCCACAGAGACGACATAACAGTCAGCTTTTTGGAATAAACTCATGCCATCAAAATTGGCTGGTATAATCGTCTTAGACTAGTGAGTCAGTGGGTTGCTGTATATAAGCATCACATATCTTTTAGATTATTCATACTTCATTGCATGCAAAGTTTACTTGAGATAACATGTATGTCACAATATTACAGTATCTAGAATGTCTAGGCAACTAATAATTAAATTAAAACCTGACTAATTTCACATAACAGCATGTCAATGACAGCATGTCATTATCAATATATTCCTCGTATATAAAAAGGGCATGCCTAATTGTATTGCCTCCTTGCTTCTAAATTTAATTCATTTTTCAAATTGCAATATTCGTCAAATACAATTCAAATCTAATTTATTTTCTTGAAATGTCCCCCAAATAGCTCCGTAAATGTCTTTGATAATTTGTGAGTATATCAGATGCAGCTGTGGCATTTGTGTAATTATTTATAGAAACATGTGAAGTTTGTTTCACCTCAAGATATGATTAATGCTATTTAAATAACAAAATAAGATCAACAGATTAGATGAGCAACCATTCCTCATTCATTGTTATTTTGGATGAGCCTGCTTAACTATGTCAGCCAAAGGAAAAAAAGTACAGATCTTACAGAAATTTGATGAAATTTAAAACTGATCTAACAAATTCCACCATAATTCAAAATCCCGATACAAATACAACTACCGCTGTATATACCCAGGGGTATGCTATAATATTTTAAGATATACTGGCGCTATAGAAGGCATTATATTATTATTATTATTATTATTATTATTATTATTATTATTATTATTATTATTATTATTATTATTATTATTATTATTATTATTATTATTATTATTATTATTATTATTATTATTATTATTATTATTATTATTATTATTATTATTATTATTATTATTATTATTATTATTATTATTATTATTATTATTATTATTATTATTATTATTATTATTATTATTATTATTATTATTATTATTATTATTATTATTATTATTATTATTAATATTATTATTATTATTATTATTATTAGTAGTAGTAGTAGTAGTAGTAGTAGTAGTAGTAGTACTGTTTATTTTACTGCTACTGTTACTGTTATTACTATTACTAATCATTCATTTCACTGTATCTGCGGCTGTGGGGTGAAGAATCATTTCACAACTGCAATCAGTCCTTCTTCGCCTTGCGCCACCGTCTCTTATCCTTGGCAAGCAGTCTTAGCCCCTGCAGTTTCTTTTTTGACTTGAATGTCCCAAGACATGCTTCTTTGAGGTCAGCTCGCAGCAGACTGAGAAGATTTGAGCAGTGTCGGCCTGCCCTAGATCTGTACTTGCTAGATCCCAATGATGCGAACTCCATGTGCCTGTTGAGCAGGTGTGGTTTCTGGCATTCGTAACATATGGCCAAGCATGGAGCATCGTTGTTCTTTCACCCTGACGGATAGTGGTACTACGTTGCACATCTTGTATAAGGCATCATTGGAGATCACGCTATGCGGCCATCGATGCTTGGTGATGGTGGGTAGGTGTTTTCTGTGGCAGGCATCCAGCTTATCCTGAAATGTCTTTGGAGTTGCCCAGCTGTTGCAGTTGTACAGCATGAGTGACACACAGGTTGCATAATATAGGCGTACTTTAGTTGTTAGGGTGATCTTTGAACCTCGGATCCAAAGCTTCCAGTAGGAATGGAAAGCAATGTCTCCCATGATGCATCTAGCTGTCATGTCAAATGAGCTGCAGAGTAATGAGCCCAGTACTTTGCTCTTTCTCCACTTCTCTTTACCGCGTAACTCTACATCATCCCTGTCATCTTCTTGTGTGTTAGCTAGAAATACATGGGTGATTTCAGTCTTGATTTGTTCATGAACAGATTCACATCCTGGAGTTCCACTCCGGCTGTTGGTAATAAATCTTCGAGCCTTACTATTACTATTACTGTTACTATTGTTATTATTGTTATTATCATTATTTTATTATTATTATTATTATTATTATTATTATTATTATTATTATTATTATTATTATTATTATTATTATTATTATTATTATTATTATTATTATTATTATTATTATTATTATTATTATTATTATTATTATTATTATTATTATTATTATTATTATTATTATTATTATTGTTATTATTAATATTATTATTATTATTATTATTATTATTATTATTATTATTATTCTTATTCTTATTATTATTATTATTATTATTATTATTATTATTATTATTATTATTATTATTATTATTATTATTATTATTATTATTATTATTATTATTATTATTATTATTATTATTATTATTATTATTATTATTATTATTATTATTATTATTATTATTATTATTATTATTGGTAGTAGTAGTAGTAGTAGTAGTAGTAGTAGTAGTAGTAGTACTAGTAGTAGTAGTAAATCTTTGCTTAACGTCACTTTTCGGCACAAAAGGTCTTTTAAGTGACATTGTAATACGATAAAAACGTTGTAGTCAATTGATGAGATGAATGATGTACAGATAATGATGTGAGGGTGGGGGTGATAGGGCATGGTGGGTTAAGGAGAGCGTTTTCCTTCGCTCGCCCTAAAAGGGGTTCTGGGCATGTCTAGGGGATATACCCCCAGACATGCCCAGACGGCCGGAGACTTGAGTTTTCCCTGTGCAATTTAATGCCTAAACTATGTGGCATTTTGCGCAGCTCTGCTATCTTCGGGTCGGATAGTCCCCAGAGTAACAATAGGAAGGATAGCGCCCTCTGGTTAACTCCATTCATCCCACGTGAGAGACCTAATGTCTAACACGCTATTGCCGGTTAATTATGGCAACCATAGCCTACATCAGCGCCTGCACTGATGCGGGTGCTGCATTGGCTCCACTGTTGAGCAGAGGAACCAGGGTACACCACTGGCAATCCGCCCTAAGATTATGGCCAGATACGAGGAGGCTGCAGCTGCCCTTGGATGATTGCTGTAGACTAGTGCTTCCGTACAATGCCGTACACAGCATCCAGCAGACGAAACAGATCCCTAATGACCCTCCCCGGATGGGGGCGAAAAGTACTACTACTAGCAATCATCCCAGTACCCCAGTAGTAGTAGTAGTACTAGTAGTAGTAGTAGTAGCAGTAGTAGTATTAGTATTAGTATTATTAGTTTTATTGTTATTGTTATTGTCATAGTTATTGTTATTGTTATTGTTATTGTTATCTTTGTCGTTGTCGTTGTTGTTGTATTCGTTGTTGTTGTTGTTGTTGTTGTTGTTGTTGTTGTTATTGCTATTCTTCTTCTTCTTCTTCTTCTTCTTCTTCTTCTTCTTCTTCTTCTTCTTCTTCTTCTTCTTCTTCTTCTTCTTCTTCTTCTTCTTCTTCTTCTTCTTCTTATTATTATTATTATTATTATTATTATTATTATTATTATTATTATTATTATTATTATTATTATTATTATTATTATTATTATTATTATTATTATTATTATTATTATTATTATTATTATTATTATTATTATTATTATTATTATTATTATTATTATTATTATTATTATTATCGTCACTAGCATATCGAATTATTCAATAACAAAATCATTTTCTTTAATTTTAAATAAATCTGTATTTTTATGTCTCCTTTATTATTTCAATATTTTACAATTCTCGTTTGGAAACTTAAGTGTAAGTGATAATACTCATATTGAAAAGAGCTGTCAATGACGGAGTAAGCTCAGCTGCACATTCGTGTAGGACCCTGAGAGGTATGTCATTAGTGTCACTTCCTTTGTTAATATCCAATCTTTTAAGCACTAAAAATACATCATTCTCAGAAAGTACAATGTTAATATGTATAATAGCTTCTGGAAGGTTTGTGTCAGATGTATTGTTGTTGAGGTAGAAATGATTAATAAACATAGTAGACTTATCATCAGGGGATATAGCTTCCTTACTACCACTACTGAGAACTGCGGGCAGAAGTCGACATTTTGTTTTTAAGGCGACAAAAAGTCCAGAAACGTTTAGCGTTCGATTTAATATTTTCAGACATTTCGATCATGAAACGACACCTTTTGTCTCTAATAATATTCTTCAAGATGTTACGTAACAGTTAGACCACAAATATGTGTTGTTACTATTTCTTGCTGCAGTCCAAGCAGTTATTTTATAATTATAAATATGTCTGACATCTCCATCAATCAAAGTGGGGGGGTTGAACTATTTTTTATTTTTACTTGTGGAATACAATTGTTCACCATGCCATTAAGACGTTTATTCCATTTATGTCATGCTTCGTTAATGTCACTTTATATGCACGCGTCGTTATATAGCGACCTATTTAAAATGAGGCCACGTAATCTACCAAAGCCTTTTTGAAATTGTACACAGTCCTTGTTATTTGACGCTTAACTTTAGAAGTTAAATTAAAATTAAAAGATAATACTGTATGATCCGTCTCAAATAAAATTGGACATTCCACTGGCTCAGTGATCAATGACGGTGAGCTGACAAATACTAAATCTAGGAAACTGCCATGTTTGTTTGAGATAACATAGTCCATGGGCCAAATCCAGAAAAAGGCTATATTTAAGGAGTTCGTTGCACCCCCCTTGCAACTTTGGTTTGATCGTTCTGTCAGGCTCCTGGGTCGTATAAGACAACCTTTTCACTTGTTGTCAGTTGCACAACCTAAACAGTATTTTTGACAACAGCATTTTGTACGTGGGGGGTGGGGGGAGGGATTGTGAAAATCCGGAAAATGAGCTCAAATCTTTATGTTTCACTTGTGTAAAGTCACCAAACATTTACAAACACACACGTGTATGTGTATCAAAGTAGCATGTTTTTAAATGTTACTTTTTTATAATTTTATAAAGTTTTTTTTTTGCAAGTGAAATTGGTATTTCCAACTCAAAACCTGGTGAAATGGTTGTGTTCAAGAGATGAAAAAGTGCAAGTATGGCAGCTATGTCCACTAGATGATGCATGGCTGGTATGTAGTAGGATGAGGGTGTCCGCTCCCTCTTGCTGTATGCATAGTTCATCCACCCGACTGCAAGAGATGCCTTCCTCCCCAGCAACCAGTTCACCAATGCCGGCAAACTGTGCCCTATAGTGTGGTTGCAGCCATTCTTACACAAGGAAAGCTGTCAGGTCTGTCTTATTCCTGCCATTACACAGACATTTCTTCCACTGCGTGGGGAATTTCTGGTTTTGGTTTTCTTGGACTTGACCAGATTTTGGAACGTCTGTAATTTGGCTTGGCAGTAGAGTGAACAAGCCGACGTCACTTGTTTGCAGTCTCTTCTCAAAGAAAGTGTTGAACGCATCATTGCCCTTCTGCTCTGCAGTCAGCAAATGTTATGCAATGTCATCGGTTGTTCTTATTGCAGATGCAATGTTTGAGAACGGCTCATTTGGGTCCCGGGATTTGAATGGGTTCACCCAGCTCTCAATGGTGTCCATGACATTGTGGACATCATCTTTATACTTCTTCATGCGTGGCCAACTGGCATTCTTGTGCTGCTTGCTTTCAGCGTCATAAAGACCTGCCATTTCTGGCAAAGTATTGGCTCTGTCGTGAGCGGTCAGGATCCAGTGTTTTGCTGCACCTCATCAAACATTTCAAGGAGTAGTTGTAACTTCGGTGATGTGAGCAAAACACTGAGGGCATCTGAAGCGGTGTCAGTGAAAACTGTGTCCATCTCATCTGCGACAGCCTGGTAGGCGCCCTTCTCGTTCGCATCCATCCATTCCTTGAAAAATGTATACGAAGTCGTTGCCTGGCCTCCATGACGATCTTGTTAGCTCGCATGGCTCGGTTGTACTGACGACCTCCTACTACGCCAGATACTGATCCTGCGGAACAATGCCAACTTCAATGAAGAGGTCCGACAGTCCAAAATCTACAAAACTCTTTCCAAAGACAGCTAGGAATGTCATACTGGTATGGAAAGCTCCCATCCTCAGGATCTCTTTGCTGGCATATATAGCTAAGTCCATGACAATGATGATCTCGTCTAATCCTAGCTTCCTGTCCTCTCCAGCGACTTCTTCAGGAGAGTGTACACTGTTGACAGTTCTGTTGTGTTGCCTCTATCACTGGGCAGTAGCCGACGACACTGGGTGCTGGGGTGTTGCTGCTCACGGCTGCATTGAAACCGGAGCAGCCTGGCACTTTCTGTGTTGCAACGTCATCATCATCATCATACCGGCATCGTAGCATAAACCAGGCCGTACATTTACACCTAGCGTTGTCTACAAAGTCGGGAAATACTGGAAATCTCAGGTGTTCATTACTGATAGCCACGTTGCCAGGACTGCATCGCGTTCCAGCAATGTATGAGATAATCTTGCTGGGCCGAGGAGTGATTGGTCTCTTTTGTATTCTCTAGTACTGGTAGTTTGGGCACGCGGTCCAGATCTGGCATCACCACTAGGCTGAACAACTCTCTGTATGATGATTCCATTTGTGCAGTGGGTAGTGCCATGGCCACTTAGTTTCTTCGTTGGTGTCAATGTTGGCCCAGCACATGACAACAGGTACATTGGGTTGGTTATTGGGAGGTGTGTAGATGGCACCATCTTCATCTAGCCCAATGTGTCTCTGCCATTTCTGTCTCCACCTCCTGGATGAGGCTGTTTGATAGTGAGTGAGCTATGAGCTTCTGGTCAAATGCCGCACTGTCAGTAGTAGCACTACATACTTGGGGGGGGGGGGGGTCTTCACCCGTCCAACCGAAACGCAGTGCGGGAAATCTTGAGCAATTAAGATGACGTGCCTGTGCTTTTGGTCGGACAGTGTAGGTCAGTCTGCAGACACCGCCTCGTCATCTGAATCTCCACACAGCACCCATGCCAGCAGATTGTACACCAGATCAGGGATGTCGACGTTGCTCCCGACAAGGTCTTCAGGTGTTGGTAACCATGCCATTCTATTGCGGATGGTCATGAGCTCTGCTCTAATTATTTGCGCACATCTGAACACTTGGTGAACCTTGTTGTGGGTAGTTTCTTCTACTGGTGGTGGTAGTGGGGCATTGGTCATTTCAACTGCAACAACAACAGCTTCAACTGCCTGGCCAGTAGATACGTCCTTTGAGAAAATGACAGTCTGTCACCATACTGCTTCTGGAGTCTGGCTTTGAGCTTCTCATTCCGGTAGTTATGGCAATCTATGTCAGCCTCTTTCAGCAGCTCTGTCATCTTCGTGATATCCATGTCACAAAAGACCTTCTCATTCACAACACCAACTAGCTGTTTAAAGGCTGTTTCGTAGCCATCATGTCTAGTGTCGCATTATTCGCAATCGCCCAAAATAATTTTGGTACACAAATTATTTATTTGACAGGTCACAACGGCATTTTGCTGAGGTAAGAGGTGCTTTCTTCTCACTAAATCACCTGAAATAGCATTTACTAACAAGAACATAACCATAAATATACATATATTACTTATATAGAATATCGAAAACAATAAAAACATGTGAAAGTCAAATATTTTGGCACACCCATCTTGGCCGTGCTCCTAGGCATTCCAGCGGTGGGCTTTGTGGCCAAGATCCCCACAATTGTAACATGTAACCACAGAGTCGAAGTTGCAGCGTTTGGATACATGTCCTGTTATACCACAAAAGTCACATTCTGGCTCCTGCTGGCGAAAATGTGGTATCTTAGTGAACCTGTTAAGTTATGCTGGGTTGTCTTTTGATTCCCTCTCCTTGTAGCTACATGGCTGTTGATGGTATGACTGTCCTATACATATAGAGATATTCTGTTGATGATGCTGACGCTTTACTTGTTGTTGAGAATGTCGCTGATTATTGACTTTGTTCACTTATTAAGGGACCTCTGCTGCGTCTGTGACTTGGTGGCGTTGATTATGCTCTGACTCACTATGTTGTTTTGGTACGCCGTCAGTGAGAAGTAAACATTCATTTATCGATCCATTCCTTGTTTTAAAGTTACGGTCCTTATCAATAAATTTGACATTCCTATCACTGCACAGCTGAGAGTCCATTATTGAATGTATCAATCCGTGTTTGTATTTGTTTGTTTGCACAAGGGCACACACTACTGATTTTGACCAAACTGCCGCCGCCAGTAGCCATGTGTGCAGCGTCAATCAAATCACTATATTGACTGAGCATAAGATTGACATCATCAGCGAAGGTACAATCACTTCCACCCACGACCAATACAACTGTTTCATATATATCTTTAGAGTCGTCCAGTGCCTCTTGTAATTGAATAATGCACCCGCCAGATATTGACTTTACTGTGGTCTCTGAGTGCTGTTCGGTATCAAAAGCTCGTATTTTAGAGCTACCAAGAACCAAAGTTCAAGAAGCAGGTCTTGCAGATCTTGTAAATGTGCGGTGACGTTGACGTTGTAGATGTAGCTGCTTGAAGCTGTGCAATCTGGCGCTTTAGCTTACCGTTTTTTTCCACAAATACATCACAATGGCCTGTCTTAGATCTCAGCAAGTTAACTAAATTTTTATTTGACTTTTCCAGATTTTTTATCGTGCCATGGACCCCATGTCTTTGTGTACATTATCTTCCAGCAGTTGGAGGGCAGCTAGTTGACTGGTGATCTCCTGCAACAGTTTGTGACATTGATGGAGCATATCACTCTGTATGCTACAGCGAGGACATGGCCACACACCCCTGGAGTCTGATTGGAGCAGACCTACACAGTCAAGGTGGTGCCATATGGCACAGCTTGAACATTGCACCATATCAACTGACGATGCGCGATTATGTTTCCATCTTACATCAAGGCAGTATATCATCTCTTTTGTAAGCCTATCTTTATGTGCTTTTTCGTGATATTTTTTTGTGATAAGATTGTTGGGGTCCTTGTTGTAGACTAGGTTATGTCTACTTCTTAGGTCGCCTTCTCTTCTTTGGTTGTTGGGTTTCTGGAACAACGTTTATTTCCGATTCGCACAGTTTGAGTTTCTGCTGTTGAAGGATACTACTTCTTCTTGTGATTCTGCGTGGTCTGGAACCACTTTTCTTCTTATATTTAGCTGACTGTCGCGAGGGAGGTTGACTGTCTCTGGTCCCCTGGACTGATCTACGAACATAGCTGTTGGACTGGGAATCATTAGCGGATGCGCTGTCAACTTCTGATTCAGGCTCTTCATCTTCCAGCGCATGGTGAGGGTGAATCATTAAGCAGCTCATCAATTGAATTTGCATTGGTCGCACGCTGCATGGTCTTGAGCCTGCCACGTGCTGATAATAAACTCTGTCTCTGTTTGATGGCGTTCAATTGGGGTGGGAAGTAGAGTTGTCAATCTTCCGTTTACAGTCATGTTCGCTGTTGTGAGTGACAGGCGTCCATTGACATAAGCATGTAGCTTCTCAGACAGACGTGTGCACTGAGCGACGATGGTGCCTCACTCACTCACTCACTCACTCACTCACTCACTCACTCACTCACTCACTCACTCACTCACTCACTCACTCACTCACTCACTCACTCACTCACTCACTCACTCACTCACTCACTCACTCACTCACTCACTCACTCACTCACTCACTCACTCACTCACTCACTCACTCACTCACTCACTCACTCACTCACTCACTCACTCACTCACTCGCTCACTCGCTCACTCACTCACTCACTCACTCACTCACTCACTCACTCACTCACGCACTCACTCACTCACTCACTCACCCACTCACCTACTCACCTACTCACCCACTCACCCACTCACCCACTCACCCACTCACCCAAATACTCACTCACTCACTCACTCACTCACTCACTCACTCACTCACTCACTCACTCACTCACTCACTCACTCACTCACTCACTCACTCACTCACTCACTCACTCACTCACTCACTCACTCACTCACTCACTCACTCACTCACTCACTCACTCACTCACTCACTCACTTACTCACTAACTCAAATTTCAACTAAACCCACTCACTCTCACTCACTGGTTTTGTAATACCCATATACACATCGGGTTGACTCGTAGGCCTAGTAATATAAACCTCTAAATAGCAACAAACTCAACATCCTCTGTATCAGCACATGTGCTACTTTGAAATCATAATATATATAATAAATATGTTTATACCAACATAGCCAATGAGGTTATTTAAATAAAGAGAGAGGATTAAAAACGCCTTGAGAAGCATTGAACTTTCCTTAAAAAGGTGGACTGACCTGGTTGTCATCCCTACTCTGCCAGGGATGTTCAATAGTTGAGTTCTTCCTTGCATCGCCTTCGCCATCTTTTATTTGAAAGTAGCCATCAACAAATGAATAGTTTCTACAATTGGCAATCACCCAATAAGCTGGCTAGACAAAACGCATGTTCTTTTCGTAATGCACGGACTGATCTAATGCGTCAGATAATCAAGAGTGTGACCTGTAAGATAATAATGCATATACCATGTAAGAGAGTATGTAATTACCTATAAATCTATTAAACATTGCATATTTACCAGATGTAATTGTTATTGACATAAGAGCATAACAATTATCCATAAATATAAATAGAATATAATGGTGTGTAACGCATTAACGCCCATCACAAATAGAGGCCTATAGCCATAGTTTTACTATATGTAAATATAAACAATTAAACAATACAGGCATGAACATGCCTTAACAGTTGTCAAATACCTTAACCCTTAAAGCGCTGAATTATTTTTCTGTAAATCATGGAGACCAAAGGGTCTTTTTCAATTCGAAATCATTATAAATGACTTGATTAGCTCTGTCCGCTTCATTTGAATACCTATGTCATATGTCTACGACCAATATAAATGTTCCCACTCTTTACAGAGCCGGGATCGACTTAAGATGTCAGATTCGCTTGAATCTGACATCTTAAGTCCATCCCCGCGCTGTAAGGGTTAACATAGCTGTATTGCACTAGAATGAGATTTTGCTGTATATTAAAAAACAAACTGAAAAGTAATTTAATTACTATGCAAACGTGGCGAAAACAATCCATAGCCATTTATGTTTCAATAAATCGAGCATAGCATTACAAAAACAATGATCTACAATGAAATATATAATATTAGATAAGCCAACAAAAAGAGCAACAAAATTGCTGATAGTTTTGACGATTTTTTCACAGAGATTGGTATCAAGCTATTTTCTGGAAATAAACGTAGCAATATCCCTTTCAAATATTTTATTAAAAATTACTTCGAATTTACAACAATCGGGCAAGAGACAACACATAAAATTATCGATAGTCTACAACCTATAAGCTATACATAAGATCCAGGTTAACAAAAATGATAAAAAGATAAAGAATGAAATAAGTCAACCAATTACCCTCATTATAAACCAATCTAAACCTTCTGGGACATTCCCTGACAAGATAGAACTAGTCAAAGTGATGTCCGATACATTAAAAGGGAAATAATGCGAAAATTGACAAATACAGACCTACTTATTTATTCTTACTTGTCTTATTTAGTCAAATTTACTAAATAAATATTGACTTGAATATTTTGCTTCTCATTATCTATACAGTTTTGGTTTAGGATAAAATGCACCCTACCGAGCATGCAGCATCATAGTTAGTAGATACAATTTCACAGGAACTATATAAAGGTACCACATCATTAAATCTAATTATTTATTGTCCTATTAAAGCATTTGACCCATTGGGTCATAAACTTCTGCTACATAAATTGAATCACTACGGCATCAATGATCCAGCGCTAAGCGCGAAACGTTATTTGACAGATCAAAAACAATACGTAGAGTTTATGTTTAAAGGTGTTTATCCACACAAAACAGCATTATTACTAGAGTATCACTGGATCCTATTGTTTATAATATATATTATTGATACCTCTAAATGCTGCGAAAGCAAAACTAATGATAATTTACAATAGATGAATGTCCTCTTCTACAAATTAATGGAACAGACATTGAACGTTTTCAATATTTTATTCACTTCAACTAAACGAGCATCCTACTTGGAAAAAACATGTGAATAATAAAATAATAAAATGTCTATATCTATTGGAATATTAAACAAATTAAAACTTTGCCCACCACAAGCTACCGTATGCTCAGTCATTTAAATTATGGGATATTATCCTGGGGATATGAAACATATAGACTGATCGGGTCTGGGTCGTTATTCCGACAGTTCATTATAATGACAGGTCGATAGTCCGACAGGTCGTTATTCCGACAGGTCGATCATCCGACAAATGGGTCGATATTCGGACAGGTCTATATCCCGACAGGTCTATATTTCGACAGGTCCATGTTTCGATAGGTCGATATTCCGACATAAAAATTGTAGAGAAAAAGAGGATTAACAGCTGATGTCGTGATGAATAGCAATGAAGACGAGAAAGTCTATTATACATATATCTATTAGTCTATGGAATAAGTCATTGTAGTGTGCACTTTTGTGGAGAAATCATGAAATTTGGCACAGATGACCTCTAATATGCCCTTTTCGAATTGTGATATACGGCAGTGAAATTTGACCATGTTTTGACCTTCCAATTTGCATTTTTCCAAAATGGCCGCCATCTGATAGGGGTAATGGGAGTGGAAATGTTAAAAACGAGACAAAGATCTGCAAATAGGATCAAATTAAAAGTAATAATATGCTGATTACAAATTTCAAACAAGTATTATTGTTATACATCATTTTCTTAACCTAATTTGTATATATCCAAAATGGCCGCCAATAATAATAATAATACAATATATTTATTCAGGGTAGAATCATTAGTGAAAACACTATTTTGCATAATTGCCCTGACTATATACCATACTACGTAACATACAGTGACTGGGTAACATACATGTCGAATTGTAAAAATGAAAGTATAATATTGCGGTAAACATGGTAAAAAAGAAAAAAACGCATTAACTTGATTTAATTAAATATAGCTTTAAATTGCCTAAAAACATTGAAAGAATTGTTATTTCTTAAGATAAATGGCAAATTATTCCATATATTAGCACCAGTGTATTGCAATGAACATTTAAAACATCGTTTGTTAGCTTTGGGTAAATATATGATCTTGTTATGCGGGTTTGCAATATCTCTAGATAAAGTAAAAAAGATCCGCTATATAGTTCGGCTGCAAGCCTGCAAGAGATTTATAAACTAAACTGTTAGAGCGGTCTCTCCGCTGACAAACATTCAACCAACCAAGATTTTTAACAATGGTTACGCCACTCACATTCCAGTCAAAATTATCAGTAATAATGATTGCTGCTTGATTTTGTAGACTTTGTAATAATTTACAATTTGCATTGGATGAATACCCCCAGGCAGTTAAACAATAATCAATATGTGATTGAACGGTTGCCATATAATATTTAGTCAAACAGTGGATGGGTATAGTATGTTTTAATTTTCTGATAAGACCAACTTTAGACGAAATTTTCTTTTTGACATAGATAACATGCTTACACCAATTTAGTTTAGAGTCGATGACAGCACCCAAGTATTTTGTCGATTCAACCTGTGAAAATTATTATCATCAATGTATATATCAAGAGTCTTTTGACTAGGGCATGAAGCAATAATCATACAACAACATTTTAAATTATTAATAAGTAGCCCATTCATATAAAACCATTTGACTACTTTATCGACTTCTTCTTGGAGTCTTTTCTGGATTTCCTTTAAATCCGTACCACAAACATGAATGGCGGTATCATCCGCATAAATATTTATAAGTGTATTCCCCAAGCAGGTGGGTAAGTCATTAATAAACATTAAAAACAATAGAGGACCTAGGACTGATTCTTGGGGAACTCCAATATTAATACTTGTAAAAGAAGATATGCAACCATCAACGGTAACAGCTTGTGATCTATCAGATAAATAGTCATATTTCATATATATCATATTATCATATTAGTCAGACTTTGTCGTATGCGACGCAGGTCACGGATATCATAGAAGCATGCCCCTACATGTTTTGGATATGTGTTTTGGAAATTCAGGCTACTGTCGAATACTAATAAGATTTTTTGCTAATGCAGATGGATTTGTGTCGTGACCTAGAATTAAGCATTGAAAATCACTCAAGTATTTTTTTTTGGCTGACACGGCCATTACACAATGTTACAACTTCTCAAGAGATTCCCTAGCGTTGGAAGCAGATAGAGACATATAAATTTGCGTATCATCGGCATAAAGATGGTGGTTTATGTCAAAACTGGACATAATAGCAGTGAGTGGTGTAGTTTATAAGGTAAACAGCACTGGTCCCAGCAGAGAGCCCTGTGGACCTCCATATGAGAGTGTGCCTTTATGTGACATATTGTCTTTGTTTTTTACGGATTGGTGCCTATTTTGCAAATTAGAAGAAAACCAAATTTGAGCCTGCCCAGATATTCCATAACAATCTGAAAGTCTATTTGTGTATTTGTTATGTGCTTATTTGACAAATGTTATGGAGTGAGGATAATTACATGAAAAAGTACAATTATTTAGCTTGATACCATAATCAACTAGCCAGTCAGTCAGAGACTGCAAACCTTCACCATATTGATTGTGTATTGGATCCGAATCAACCCAAAATGTAATGGATTGTTTCTTGGCCCGAGACACACAGTTTGTAATAGTTTCATGCAAATCCGTTTATTACATTGTAAGTAAGTAATCATGCAGACTGACAAACAGACACACAAAAACACAAAGAGACAAAGAAACAAAGGAGCACGACCTGGCGGAGATAGCGATAAATAAAGTATAAAAAAACACCAAGCTTACATAACAGATGTGCGGCTGATTTGAGTGGCGTATGAGACCATTAGCTGCATATAAGAAATCGTTGTATTAAACTGCGACAAAATGGCTATACATTTCAACATAAAATAGCGACCAAAGGCAAAGGCAAAACAAGATGTTCAATTCAATGTAGATTAAAAATAAGGCTTTTTTTTAACATTGTGTCTCAAAACATAAGGATAAACACTACAATCAAGTTTGTACCCGGAGTAATAAACAATGTATGAAACAGAAAAAATGATATGGCAACCATTTTGAAAAATGGCCACCAAAGCCGACACAATATAAATTTGCTTGGGGTCCCACCTTAAAATAAATAGCTCTGTGCCAAGCTTCATTGTTGTATCACAATCTTCAATTTTGGCTGCGCAAATAAATCAGAATTGTTCAGTCCCAAATGTTTAGGAATAATATTGGCTGCATTGTTTTAGTTTACTAACAATATTATGTTTCATAAATTGAAACAAAAAACGGCGACCATCTTGTGTGAGTGAAATATTATTCTATTTATCTAAAAGACACAATACATCTTGACTCAGGTACGACAAATCACACGTATTATCTAGGTGATATGACAAGATTATTTTTCATAAATGAGAAAACGGCCACCATCTTAGATTTGGGTGTGAAATATAGGTCAATGTATCTCAAAAAGCTAAGAAATAAATGTATCGACCCAAATCACATAGAAACCATAAATTATACATACATATGTGCTAAATTAATATAAATTTTATTTTTCAATAAATGTTGGCGACCAGGCTAAATTTTGCATTTCATGAATTACAAGGTTTACAATCTGGCACTCATGGGCCTTGGAATCGGCATGGTCGAATTATGTACAAATCGTCATAAAACTTTATATATGTCTCAGAGCAAGGTCAAGTGCCCACTGGCTTTGACAGCGAGCCACAAATGTGAAACATACGAGACAAGCAGACGCTGTCACGCAAATATATTTATGCCTTCTGAGATTGATAAGAATGGTTGCCTTAAAACCCTTTCAAGCCCGAATTTACCATTGTCATCTTCATCCCCTACAAGCCGCGAATTGCTGTCGCAATTCTCAACTTGTAATGGGTGAAGATGATTTGATGTGGGTGAAAAATGAAAAAAACTAGAAGGGAAATTTGACGCATATGCGTCAATTGTATGCCTCCGCCATCATATGAGGGCCCATGTAGGGCTACTTTATCTCCATACTCATGAGTAACTTCTCATTAAAAATTGGAGAAATGCAATAATTATTTTCCAAGTAGTCGCGTATAAAAAAACATTTTTTTGAATCTTTGACCTTGACCTTTGACCTATTATCTTGACCTTTGGTAAGAAACTTTTGCCGGAGGGGTTGAATGTTTGTATAAATTATGAATTCAATTTGTTCGACCATGTTGGAGTAGTACAAAAATACATGACCGGACGGACGGACGGACGGACAGCCGGACACCCGGACGGACGGACGGACAACCCGAGAACATATTGACTTCGCTCGCCTCGCGGCGGAGGCATAAAATACCATGTATTGGCAAACCAGTTGCATAGAAGTTTTCTTCCCCAAACCCCTAGTTGTAGGAAAATTAAGTCTGTTTTCAGGGATGTAAAACGATGCTTTAACTCTTTCATTGCTGAATTATAACGTCATAAATTGTCCGAGCGCTGAATTAATTATTTTTTTAACTAAAAACAGTAATTAATGAAAAGGTGACATCCGCGGTCTGCCAGGGGGTCGCCTTTTGGCGACATCCCCGGTGAAAGGGCAGTGCGTTTCATTTATGTCAGCATAAGATTACACTGAATGAGCAAAAATAGATAGGCCCTAGAAAAAACATTCTAATTTTATACAGGTGGAACTATAACATGTGTTGTCAGCGTGTATATTGAACCACATGTTGTGTGTAATTTGAACCACTGGTTAATGCATCGCGAGGGCTTAAAGGGTTAATAACAACATGCACATGTATCAGTTATCGTACTCATGCATGGGGTTAACGTTATGTTAAACCTAATAAATAAGGTGACATACTAAAGTACCCGCCCTGCCATAATACTATGCACTACAGTAAGCACACGTCATTGAACATGTGGCGGATCAACGTTGGGACAGCGTCGGATATGGTGGTCTAACATTGAGCCATCATAGCGCTAATGTCTCGTGTTTACTGTTCACTTTCCTGAACAACAACGATAACAACACCATATCATGTGGGTAGCTTTTTCATGTAACAGTGGTCATGTATATACTATAAATCAGTTATGTTTTCAGCTGTTATACTGTCTTATTCATAAGTAAGATACCAATACTCAAAATGTGTACAGTTTGTTAAATTTACTCAAATTCAGTGAGTTTTTACAAAAAAATATTTTGAACGTATTTCGACTCAACAGAAAATGAAACAGAAATGCTTCAATTAAATTAAAACTCGTACTTTTTTATTTTGCTTCCAAAGTAGCAGCCATCTTTGGATTTGTCTTAAATCACATACCTAAAACATTGACCAAAGTATTAAACAATCCTTTTTGTAACACTACGAGGTCATTTTCATTATTATATATTTACCAAACTGGTGCGTGACTTATTTTATAACCATACACCTTATTTTTCATGCAGTTTTAACCCACTTTCGGTCTCAATATGCGAACTGCTGTCAAAAAAATGTCTAAGTTGATTTTTTTTAGATACTATGGGGTGTACTGATTAATGAGAACTAAACGGAAATTGTTTATAATACTGAAAGACTGATTATCCTCTCAGAACTATAAATAAATGTGATCATATACTGCAGACCTTGAGTATTTTCTGTCATACTCCTCTACAAAGTTTAATATAGTTATTTCTCGGGCAGCTGTATCAATAATGTTAAACGTTTATACGACCTGTCATACCATACATTGTTAATAAAGTATCAGACAATTTTCATTTGAATCATAGTCAAGCATTCTAATTTTTAACTAATCCAGCCATTATTTCTTCAACATTTGAATAGTAATTACATTTCATTAATCATTTCCACACTTTGATTTTTATTTTGAATTATATATGTATATATTTTAAACCATTTCTCCACTAATATATAAAAATATAGATGAATAAAAATGTTAAATAGACAAGCATTGAAAATAGTTAAAACGTCTATGGTGGTCATTATATGTGTGCCTACAAGAAACATGTATTTTGATCTCAATTAGCGAGTATTAGAGCAGAACAAAGCCACGTGAAAATTCTTTAGGATTCACCATTTTTTGGGGTGAAGTGTCGTTAAAAGTGATTTATTTTCACATTTGTTATATATATTAAAAACGTTTCTACTTGTCGTGATTACGCCAGATTGTATTAATATTTTATCTCGTTTATCTCGTTGCTTCATACCAATAATTTCAAGGTTATGATGACAAGAGGGTTAAACAACATATAAGCATACAATTTATGTGGGGGGGGGGGGGGCATTGCAGCGAGATTCTACTTTTATGGAACATCCCTAGAAGTAGATGTAATGTCAAGAATGATAGAAGTGTGCAGTTGAATGATACATGATTTTTGTTCCAAAAAAAGACGCCAATTTGCTTTTTTTAAAACTTCTATATTCCATTTTATCCTAAATATAACTCTCAGTTCGGATTAATTGTATCTGTAACACTTGGCAATACACAACATCTGTTATTAGCGTGTTTTTGTGTTATCCATTGTACTTGTTCAGCCAATACTTTAAAGCTCTGTCAAACAAATTGCCCAACGTAAAGTCAAGAGGATTTTTTTCTGAGGCACTGTGAAGTATACTGGTGCAGAAAAACGCGAAATAATTTATCCTCCACTTTTTTCCGACAAATGGTCAAATTATGAGTTATACCACCAGACTACTATGTCATTATGTGACTTGATCGTGTGAGAAAATACAAACGTGGTTCATTTTTCGTGCGATATACATCATTTGTCCATTGAATAAGGTGTTCGCATGAAGGCTCACACCTTATTCAATGGAGGAGTTTTGTATTTTCCATATTACACTCAAATGAACACAGTTTACATATCTTATTAATTTACACCAACTTACAGACAATAAGAATAATTATGTTCAATTATGTGAATATATACAGCGATTTTCTGTTTTCCCGATCACCCAAAGCCACTATTTTATACCACAATAGACATTATTATATTAAACTCGTTATACCAAAAGTAAGAATGCCATCACGCGTACAATACCTATATAACATGAAAACATCGAGTAACTTGTGGATCCACTTTCCACTTTCAGCTCCTAGCCCCTTGACCATATAAGTATAAGTTTGCACTCACCAGCTTTCCCGCATGATTCAACGCTCTGTAATGCATCTGGTCTGTCTTACCCTATACGTCAAAAAGGCAGCGTAGTTTACGTAATCAATTCCATACTAGCTGGTATTATATCGCCTTTTGTACGCTATAGACATGGGTGAGAACATGAGATTGAGATTATCACCTTTACTGGCGAGTAGGCCTACACTCCATATACTGATGAGTGTTTAACACAGTTTGTGTCTGTAGGGCTATTCTTCAAGTGGTTGACACAGATCAATCTGATTGATCAACATGACTCCACCAATATTTAGGTCGAGGCTATTGCATGCATACCTAACAAACAAAAAGCGTTGAGCCAATGGTGTTTTAATGTTGGGCCAGCGTCGTAGACGGTGGGTCAACAATACAAGATTGGTGCAAACCACGTGTTTGTCAGGACCAGCGTTAGATAAATAACAAAGCTAGCCATTGAATACATTCTGAGTCGTATCAAGAGCTGCTATATAAAGTTATTGGTAGTATTATAGGCCTACAAAAACCTCTGCTTATTCAAAAAAAAAAAACGTATACTTATTCTTGAACTTTAACTACTTCCCATTAGACGTGCAGCTGCTGTGTAAGAAAAATGACTTGAAGACTCAGAATGTAATTTTTAATGTACTCCTCTTTCCAATGGTGGCCTATGTGGACCTGTATTATGTTTAGAAATTTACGCAAATTAAACATACACTATTTATTTAAGATAGCCCTCAGAGTTTTAGAATCATCTAGTACATGTTTTTTTGGTACATGTAAAGTTGTTTATAAATTTTAACTTGAATGACAGACAGGTATCCGGTTATTTTTACTCTGCATTAATGTATATATAGACGGGTCGATGTACCACCTGACCCCAAAATAATGCTAACAAAATGTTTCTCAACATTTGTCTGTCCAACTGGTCATAGTGAATGACCAGGAAAAAGTAGATCAAGATCTGACCCATAGAAGTCCGAAAATCCAAGATGGCGGCCATTGGCCGTGAGAATCGATAAAACCATCCTAAGTTGCCTTAAAATATACAATTAAATCAAACTCTTACAAACATCGATAATAAATAAGAATCCTGGTTTAATTGTAAAATATTAGTATGATCTTACCGATTGTCACGGCCTATGGAGGCCATCTTTGATCTTCGGACTTTTATGGATCAGATTTTGATAGACTTTTTCTTGGTCATTCACTGTATCCAGTAGGCTAGAAAACCGCTGAGAAACCTTTTTTGGGGTTCGAGTTGTTATTTGCATATATCTACCCGTTTAATAGGCACATGATCATTTGTATGGCTTAGATAAAGTAGACTGCATTGACATAATGTAAAACATACATATAATTTATATAATAGTTTTATGATTTAGAGAAGAGTACTAACCAAATCCGACAGACAGACAGACAGACAGATAGACATCAGGACAGACAGACAGACAGACAGACAGCCCTTGCCACATACTGACCAGTGCTATTAGTTTTGTACTTGGTAGAATGAGTAGGCCCACCTCATATTATATTACCCTTTACACCGCTAAGCTCGACTATTTTTATTATCCGATGAAATCACAGTTCTTGGGAACGAATGAGCGTTGAAACATCAAGATTTTTAAATGTTAGGTCTCAAATTAAACACATATGAGCAGTTTTCACCACTTGAAGTTGTGGATCGCGGTAGCGAGACACAACTTCAAGTGGTGAAAATTTAAGTTATTTAATTTAGCGCTTTAAGGGTTAACCAGCACGGCGTCATTGTGGCTTAAGTGGTGTGACAAACCCTTCAACGAAATCACGGTTTTATCTCATGTGGCAGTATGAACCAGTCCTTGGGCCTATATACATTCAACAGTTACTTGAATAGTAGTACAATACTACGGTGTCCGGATAGGGCCATCTCGCACTATCGCTATTTGAAATTTCGCTCTTTTGCATCACCCTTTCGTAGTTTCGCACTTTCGTTGTTTCGTATTTTCACAGTTTCGCGTCGCCCGTTTTAGCAGTTGTGCATCGCCCTTTCGTTTTTTGTACTTTCGTTGTTTCGCAGTTTCGCACTGTCGTTGTTTTGTTCTTTCGTACTTTCGTTGTTTCGCACATCAATCAATCAATCAATCAATCAATCAATCAATCAATCAATCAATCAATCAATCAATCAATCAATCAATCAATCAATCAATCAATCAATCAATCAATCAATCAATCAATCAATCAATCAATCAATCAGTCAATCAATCAATCAATCAATCAATCAATCAATCAATCAATCAATCAATCAATCAATCAATCAATCAATCAATCAATCAATCAATCAATCAATCAATCAATCAATCAATCAATCAATCAATCAATCAATCAATCAATCAATCAATCAATCAATCAATCAATCAATCAATCAATCAATCAATCAATCAATCAATCAATCAATCAATCAATCAATAAAACTTCAATAGCGCCTATATCCTCAGCAGACTCAGAGGCGCACACATCGTTAGCGTGATCATGTGTCATAAAAAAGCGGGTTCGTCAAAATAGGGAGCCGGGCTACTGAGGAGCTGGGGTGGGATAAAATTGTTTCGGCATTACGTATGGGCACAGACTGGGCCAGATGTTGAGAAAGCTCTTGACCCAATCTTGTTTTTTATCCGAGGAACAACAAATATATTTGAGTTTGTGGAACGTAGATATTTCGAGCATTTCGGCCGAAAAAGTAAGTCAGCCAGATATGCAGGTTTGTTGTTTTCCAGGGTTCAGAAAGTTTTTGTACATACTTTTAAAATAATGCGAAACTTGACAGGTAGCCAATTTAATCGTTTTAGAATAGGAACGGCATGACTAAAACTGGGGCCTTGGTTACCACTCTTGCAAGGCAATTTTGAACGCGTTGTAATCTATATATCTATATCCTTTTCTGGCATATTGTGAAAAAGTGAGTTACAATAATCTAACTTGCTACTAACCAGTGCCACTGCAATTTGCTTGGCAAGATCTAAGGACACACTTATGGAATTTTACGCAGGTCACGTATATGATAGCAGCATACCCTACATGTTTGGGATATGTGTTTTCGAAAATTCAGGCTACCGTTGAATACTACACCACGATTTTTGGCTGATGCAGATGGATTTGTGTCTTGACCTGGAATTAGGCATGGGAAAATATTCAAGACTTTTTCTCGCGGAAGTATGGTTCCATGATAATATGGATAATATAGTGACAGGTGACTTGTGATTTATTATCACAATGTGATATCAACATACATGTATCACACAAGCCTCGGTTACAGGTAGAGGTATTGCGAGCACCAGGAAGAAACGACTGGGCCATTTGGGATCTCAGTGGCTATTTGGTTGTGTGGGGGTGTATTGTCTGCTGAATAAAAACCAAAACAAGTTCATGAATATTCGTCACATCAGGATCCACCTTACAAATTTCACATTAATATTACATATTATCGAGTGATATCACTTGCATATTATTTAGTTTAATTGTTCCTATTCAGCATAATTTATGTATTATTAATAAAAAAAAATCATGTTTATCAATTCACGTTACTTGTTTTAATAACTTCTTTACATACAACATTTTTGGTCAGGTGGATATTTCTAAATAATCCTTGGGTTAATGTTTGGACTAATTGAACATGGATATGGTGAAAATATTTTGCCCTTGGAAATGCTACATTTTAAAAAATGTCTGCCAAAGTGGGCAATATGCCCGAAACATTTGAGAACAGGCTACCAAATCCCAACTCCAATTTTTTAAGATCTTTGATCCGCCCCTGAATAGAAATATAGATATCAAGGATGTACAAAGAACTTGCTATTTATTAATTCGTTAATTCGATGATTTTAAAAAGCAAAATTTAAAATGGCCGTCATAAAATCACTAAAATTATCACTTAGTCATGCACTAAACCATACATTTTTGTCATAGAGGAAAACAATGGCACCGTTTTAAACTTCTTTTGAAATTAGGATCATGACTGAAATACTTCATTAGATTAAAAAACGATTACGTAGAATATTCTCTTCTATCCCTAGAGAGCACACAGAAGTATACATCGGTATCGTGGATCGACATTAGACGTCAGAATCGGACGTTTTTAGAAGTCAGATTCTGACGTCTAAAGTCGATCCCAGTAATAAAAAACAAACACATATTTATAATGGCCGTACACCCATAACATAAGTGTTCAAATGAAGCGGACAAAGCTAACAAAGACATTTATGATGATTTCAAATTGATGTTTCAAACTTAAATAATGACATAATTATGTTGCTCTACCTACTGGCGGCCATACTGACTAAATACACTTTTGGGGGGCTGGTTTGTTAGATTATGTGTTTTGCTGTTTTCTATTTTATTCACACACCTAGATGACAATTACTGCTGTAACTCCTGCCGCAGAATGAAAGATAATAGTCATATTGTATAAGTCAGAGACTTTAAACCTCCGCCGAAATTAATGATGATACGTAATCCAGATCTTAGATCCGGATCGTAATCCAGATCATCCCCAAAATTTATTGTAGTGGTCCTTGGCCCTAGACACATCTCTGCTAAAAGTTTCATACAAATCCGGATCATCCCCAAAATCTAATCAATCGTTTCTTGGCCAAAGGCACACCTTTGGTAAAAATTACAAGCAAATCCGTTCATTACATTTTAAGGGAAACGACGTACAGAAAGACAGATAGACAAACAAACAAACCAACACGACTAAAAAACATGACCTTCCTATCGAAAGTAATAATTAAGCAGCTCCAAAGTAGTTTTTGTCTGATGTGAAATTTGTAAGGTGGATCCTGATGTGACGAATATTCATGAACTTGTGTTGGTTTTCACTTAGCGGACAATACACCCCCACACCCTCAAGTTGCCATGGAAGGCCCAAATGGCCCAGTCATTTGTTCCTGGTAGGTTTGTGTGATACATGTATGTTGATATCTGCACTATTTACCGTCAGTTGGCCTAGTTTATAATTAGTGCAGTGGTAGGGCCTAGCTTATTGTCTCTATTAACACTGCGCATCAATAATCCTGTAAGACTTACAAAACACAACATTCATGTTCGATGATATTTGCTAGTTTATTTATTAAATTACGACGAATGTTTGTTTGTTTGTTTTTAATCCTTTCAATTCTGAATTTACCATAGTCATCTTCATCTACTAAAAGCCGCGAATTGCTGCCGCAATTCTCGACTTGTAGTAGATGAAGATGACTTGATGAGGTTTAAAAATTAAAGAAAATTACCAAGTATTGGAAAACCAGTTTCATGGACATTTTTGTCCTAAAACCCTTAATTGTAGGAAAATTAAGTATGTTTTCAGGGATGTAAAATGATGCTTTAATGCATCGTGGGGGCTTAAAGGGTTAATGTTGCTTTAATGCTAGTCCATCGTCACCAAAGCTGGCCCAACATTTAAACAACATTGAGCCGATGCCCCGTTTCAGCTTGGATGTGGTCGCCATAGACGATCCTTCATGACTACAGGTAGACTTAAATGTATGGATTAGTATGCGTCATGTAATGAGTCACGTTGCAGTCTGTAATAAATGTCAGTCTTAGTCTCACAATGAGCTGAAGTGCCGTTTGACAATTATTCTTCGTGTTCAATGATTGTAGCCAACATTTATCACGGAGGGCTCTCAATCTACAGCTAGAAGTATGTAGGACTTCAACCTCAAACACAGACTATATGGTATTACGTCACATGAAACATGAGTAATACTAGTATAACCAAGGAGGTTATACAGATAACCTCCTCGGTATAACGATACTCTGATAGAATAATCCGTAGGTCAAAGTACATCACCGATAGCTTCCATGATGTTATGTTTTGCTATTGAATCAATCTATAACAGTTACACGTTCGTCTACTAGTTAACAGATATAACCATTGTAGAAATACAGAGAGTCACCAGCTCAGCCGACTGATCTTGAAGATACTGTCGGATATATATTGTCATTTTATTAATATTGGCTGGGCAAATTATCAAAATACTTAGACCGACGTCATTATTATATCAGGTAAAGTGAATCGGATGGTATATAATCGCTATTAAGGGGCTTTGTCAAGTTAAAAAATATATAAAAAAATCCGAGAAAAATTGGATTGGCCAGAAACCAAAGTCCCCCCCCCACCTATCCATTTGTTTTTTTGAAGCATGTGCAAAAAAACAAGAAAACAAAAAACGCACATGCACAAAATCTGAGTTGGGGCTTGACCCACCCACCCACTTCCGATATTTGGATTTTTTAACTTGACAAGACCCCTTAAAGTATGACGTATTATTTACCCAGAGGATTATTGGCAAGTGTAAAAAGATGAACAAAACTGGTTTGTATTAGATTTCATTTCATTGTTAAGACCAAAGAGACAATGGTCTTGTACCACCGGTATGATAAGCTAGCACCTGACTGGTCATAAACTTCCACTATTTCAAGGTCTAATTCACCAAATGAAAAGTTAAAAACAATAACAGGCTTTCTTGAGTTACTGAAATGTACAACTTTGCTTTTGTCGGAATTTACAAACATTTTCCATTTTTTACACCATCGATGAACATCTTATGTTAAGCGTTGGAGGATTTTAGCCTGGGCCAGTCCCTTTAAAGCTATAGGGCCAACCAATGTTGAGATGTTTATGTTCTACCGTGAGTTCATTTATAACTAAAGAAAATAAATTTGTTGAGTGCAAGGTATTTGTATCCACGTTTAGTGCTTATCAGTGCTTCTGCGGCCTAATTATTTTACATCGCCTGCAAGCTGAACTGTTCATGTTTTTACAATAATTTAATAGAAACAGATGGATTTACAATAATTAAATATCAGCAGATAAAGTACCTTAAAATTACCGACACCGGCTTAACTCAAGTGAAATATATTGTATAATACACTCACTCTTTTGTTAAATATTTCGCCTATAAAATACAGATGAATGGAAAGAAATATGATAGTAAGTTTGATATGTATTGATACGTCCTTGCTGGACAGTTAATGGATTGATAATCATATGACGATATGGATAATGTGTAGCATGTCAGGGGGATTGGTATGAAAAGTCATAGTCATAAGGTAATTCTAATTATATCAAATGAAGGCCAGTGATGATGATAAATATAACAAAATATCTAAAATACAGTTTTTTGACTGAAAAATCAATTCAGTAGTTCAATTTGACACTGTACCAACATATATTGTGACGGCTATTCCAGTCTTTTATGTGTTTGCTACCAAACAATTATTCTGTGAAAACATTATCTGATAATGTAGCATTGCTCATTATATGTATATTTTATTATAGTTGCTGAATGAAGGAAAGGAGTGGATAACGTACAGAGAAATGACCACCATATTCACTCGTGTAGACAGTGAGGAGAGTTTGGGAGACGATGAAAGTAGCAGTAGCGAATCACTTGACATTGATGTACATGCACCAGAAGAGATGGTAGCCAATTACGCAAATGGCAATGATAGCGATAATGAGGACGATGCAGGTGGAATAGCTACACATCACATTATCTTATTTGTGTTGTTAGCATTGATAATTCTTATTGATCCATTTTTAACGCACATATGGAATGATCCCACTCGTACGCCGAGGATGGTTTGACATTTGAAAATAACATGCGTTGTCACAAGTATCTCAATTCTACGAATTTGATATATATATATAAGAACATTGTATTGTTAGCATTTGTGATACCTATTAGTCCAATACTGGCCCACGTAGTGAATAATCCTACTCGTACGATACCTATGGTTTGATATGAACATAATTATATGAACATGATATGCCTTGTCACAATATCAAAGTTATTAGAGGGACACCATTCGATCTCCGACAGGTGGGGGGGGGGGGGGAGGGGGTTGGGCTGGAGTTTTTGTCTCGGACAAATTATTTATTTCATGTCGCAAGTCATTTATATATGCGACATGCGGTGAATTAAATAGTGGAGATAATAAAATAATATAAATCTACACGATATATTCAAAGGGGCATGCCCAGGTCTCAAATCATAAAAAAATCTGTGATTTTATTTTAGCTTAATAATATGACCATATGATGTAAACATGTCCATAGACTAGAACTGCAAAAGTTTTTTTTTACATTTTTGTGCTGCTCATTCACCAGTTAGGCTAGATATAGAGACGAAATCCTGATTTCTAATTATTGACAACCATGTCAAAAATAAGAAATACGGGAATCACCAGGTGGCTCTAGTTGTTGCGAGCTATTAAGAACTGCTTGTGGAGAAGAGCCCCACATCAGGCAAAGCTGAGCAATATTGACGTCAATAACGAATAGGTTAGAGATCTATGTTGTAGCCGAGGAATTCTGTGACTTATATTCCGAGAAAACACGGTGCATTCACCCAATGCCGTTTCACTGTTGGTCCACCGTCTTCGATATCATGAATATCATGAATATTAGCGATTGCATGGGTGGTCTCAAAAGGTTCACACTAAAAAAAACGTTTAGAATTTAGTGAAAACTCGCGACTTTCGATAAAGCGATGGGAAATTTCTTGACAAAGACATGTGATCCGAAAACACAACCATGATTCATTTAATTATCTTATTTTAAAAATTATATCGATAATTTTGTGTGATTTCGAGCA
>CAXHKU010000994.1:0-22126 GCA_964017125.1 Flabesymbios commensalis | reverse complement strand
ATGTTGTAATCCTCGTTAAATAAATATGTTTAAACCAAATATGTATCATACACACTTTACAGATTAGTTACACAATAGGGACGGACCAGATAATATGGTCGTGGGGGAGCTATAATTTTTCTGAAAAGAAATATAATTATTTCTGTTTGTTAGATATTTACAGCTTTTGATAAAATATTGCTCGCTTGCCTCATCATTTTGAAAAGAAAGACGTTTTTCAGTAACATCTGCGAGCAAAATGTTCCTAGTGTAAAAACGTATAGCCCCCCCCCCCTCCAACGAATCATCTGATGTACCCCTTAATTATAAAATCATGTATAATTAGATAATGGGTGAAGCAGTCGACATTATGAGAAATAAAGATCGAGGGCGTTGCAGACAATAAAGAAAATAAGAACGAAATAAAGAATATTTCTCAATTACCATTTGTAAAAAAAAAGATAAGAAATACAGGGATTGTTTTTTCCTTTTTAAGAATTTAATTATTGTATAATGGATGAGCAGAGGCTTTTATTTTAAATTGTCGTTTAAAAGACCCACAGTAACAGCCACTGACACGAATAAATTAAATTACACTTGGGTGTCAGAAAATGGGCAGTGAAATTGTTCTAGAAATGTGTACTGAAATTATTTTCAAATGCATTCAACGGAAAGATAACCAAGATGAAAAGAAATATGATATCTTGTATAAGCGATGATGATTTGGAAGCAAATATTTGCATTAAAAAATACTGCGATTCGCAACAAACACGATATGTTGAGGCAATGTTGCTTTATTGTTGGGCCAGCGTCGCAGAAAATGGGCTAAAATTAAAGCGGCATTGACTCAACGTCTCGTGTTTGTTGGGTCATAACATAAATATTATTACATATGGTATTTTCTGTTGTTTTTTCAGCAAACAAGATGCATTGACCCAGTGTTGTTTGAATGTTGGTCCAACATTCAAACAACTTTGGGTCAACGGCTCTTGTTTACTGGGTTTTGTTTTCTAAAGTATTTAAAATGACTCACGATGTATAAATATATATTATAACTATTTGAAATGACGTGTAATTATATATTATATAAAAGGCGTATAATTATATGGAAAACCATGTGTGAACGCTCGGCAATTTATTGTTGGTCTAATGTTTACACCATCGGCTCATAATTTATACAACGTTGTGTGAACGTTATTTTTACTATATGGAGAGGGGTACCCAACCAAACCTGCAGAGACAATTGGTACATGTATACTACGACGTCACAGACGGAGGCCGCGGCAGAATGTCTGCCAGTGTTTCTGAGTTCACCTCAGATGCACTCTACATAATTAAAAAATAATCACTGGTAGACTTTTAATAATGCAGGGTGAAATCTATTCCACTCGTTTTTCGGCTAGATAATCCCGACTGGAAACAATAGAAAAAAGGAGGGGTAGTTACTATCTCTAAATGAATTGATGAATTGTTTTAGTGCTGCAGCAGACCAACCTAAAAGATGTTATTTAATGAGCAACCTTCTATGAAAGAACAACATTAGTAATCATATACCGTTGGAAAGCCTAAAATCTCAAGATTACCGCTAGGGGGGATAACAAGAACGAAATTTTGGACAAATCTGGCAAATTAACCCTTTGTGAAATTAACCCTTTGTGATATTTATTTTATGTTATGGTCATCGATATATACTTGAAATAATATGCAGCAAACCATCCATCAGCACCAAACACATATATTTAACTGACCATTACTTATTTTTTTTTTAAATATGAATTTATTATTTCAAGCATCCTTTCACTGCTAGAAAACACGCAAAAATAAATTATTGTCCTTAAAATTGTGAAAATGTTTTTTTCATAGAGATATCAGTCAATAATATGCAGTAAATAATTATTAATTACCCTAAAGTAATGTTTCTACATCTCTTTGACAATATTTTTTTGTAAGCATACGTTCATAGACAGACAATTTGATACCCAAAGTAGGCCTATTGAAAATCATTATGTAGTGTCTGAAAATAAGAATGCTCAAATACTCATAGATTTATTTGAATATGATGCGAAATACATTACCAAAAACATTATATATTTTCACTATTTCATGTGTGTAGGAAAAGAATACAATTATAAAACAAATTTGCACACCCTTTGCGCCCTAAAAACACTACTATTTTACTAAGAACAATCAAACTTCAAATTTAGATATAGTGCTTCAGCAGACCCACCAAAAAGGCATTATTTAGAGGGCAACCTTCCATGAAAAAACAACATTTGTTATCATTTACTGTTGGAAAGCTTGAAAGCTCAAGATTATGGCTAGTGGGAATAACAAAAATAAAACTTTGGACAAATTTGGCAAATTAACCCTTTGTGAACCAACATCACATATTTGTTAAGATTTATTTTCTGCTAAGGTCATTGATATAGATACCTGAAATAATATGCAGCAAACCATTACTCAGCACCTGGCACATATACTTAACCGACCATGAATAAATATATATATATATATATATATATATATATATATATACATGATTTGATTATTTCAAGCACCCTTTTACTGCCAGAAAACACGCAAAAAATGTGATGTCCTTAAAATTGTGAAAATGTTGTCTTCATAAATATATCAATCAATACTATGCAGTAAATAATTATTAAAAACCATAAAGTAATGTTTCTACATGTTTCATTCCTTTGACAACATTTGCTTGTGAACATATATTCATAGACAGACATTTGATACCCACAGGGGGCCTATTGAAAAACAGTCTGTGGTGTCTGCTTGAATCCCTTTAGATTTCTCTGAATATGTGAATACTAAAAAAACAAAAACCTTATGTATTTTCAATGTTGCATGTGTGTCTGAAAATAATAAAATTATACAATAAATTGACACACCCTTTGCGCACTGGATTTTATTTTATTTTATTGAGAACAAATAAACTTAGAATTTAGATATATAGATTAAATAATTATGCATAACTAAAACTGACCTATGTCTGTTTAAATTTGTCGATAGTGTAGGTTAGCAATACTGGTATTAATTAATTAATTAATTAATTAACCCTTTCAGGTATGATCATAATGGTAAGTGTCATACTAATAACTATTTTGAAATGCCGAGCCACACAGTCGCTGGTAACATCGTCGTTTTTACGTCAGACAATGAATCTATGATGGTCAGAGACGCAGCAGACGGAATATATATAAAATATAAATTAATTAACCCTTGTGTTGCTAGGACCGTATATAATTAACGCTTGTGTTGCTGGACCGTATATAATTACCTAATGTGCTGTTGTGACCGTATTTAATTAACCCTTGTGCTGCTAGGACCGTATACTATTGTCCATTGTGTTTCTAAAACCGTAATTAATTACCCCTTTCGTTGTTGGGACCGTATATATTTAACCCTTGCGCTGCTAGGACTGTATATGCCATCTTCCACCACTCTCTATCTATACTAAGTGTAGAAGGAACACGGAAAGTTCCCTTTGTGCCATCTTACACCACACTAATCTCTATCTAGTGTAGAAGGAACACGGAAAGTTCCCTTTGTGCCATCTTACACCACACTAATCTATATCTAGTGTAGGAGGAACACGGAAAGTTCCCTTTGTGCCATCTTACACCACACTAATCTCTATCTAGTGTAGAAGGAACACGGAAAGTTCCCTTTATACCATCTTGCACCACTCTAATATGTAGTAGTAGTAGTAGTAGTAGTAGTAGTAGTAGTAGTAGTAGTAGTAGTAGTAGTAGTAGTAGTAGTAGTAGTAGTAGTAGTAGTAGTTTTTTAAGGATTTGGGTCCATATTACAAAACAATTTCACATGTTATATACATACATAAATGCATAAGAGATTCAAATAAATACAGTACACATTTGTGTAGGACATATCAATACACATTAGTTAAGTTTATCTCTATGAGTTTCTTTGTATGATATACAAATGAAGCTAATTTCTTTATTTTATGTTCCTCAGTTTCTGTTAGTATTTCTATAAAACTGTTGTAAGATGTATAATTCTATCTCAATTCTGTATAAGCAGGACATAACATTAAGAAATAGCATTCATCTTCTAAATAATGTATAATTCTTTACAGAAAATGCACAATCTGCCATTAACAAGTTTTTATATCGTCCTGCTTCAATTTATAACATATGACTGGAACATCTTAACCTAGATAATGACTGTCTATGTGACTTAATAATTTTAAAATTCAAATACCTTTCTGGTTCAAATTCTGTATGGAATGTTGAATAAGCTGCTAATTTACTTATATTTCCAAGGTCGGCAAACTATTCTTAAAATATTCCTGTAGCTTTGTTTTAAATATAAAATTCCATAAATATATCTACATCACCAACACTTTGGCTAATCCACACAAAACTAAAACCATATCTTTTCAAAAAACATCTAATATGAGACGCCCAGGTTATTCTACACCTCTCATTCAGAATTTTCAACATTGAATAACAGACTTTGGGATATATGTGATCAGGTATACGTATAATTTTAAGCCAATATTAAATACAACGAGAATAATAATCAAATGCTACAGGGTATTTTCCTATTTCTCCCATTATTGCTTGCTTAGGTGTGCATGTAATATCTTATTTAGCGTAGGAGGGACACGTAAAGTACTCTTTATGTCATCTTACACCACTCTAATCTCTATCTATTATATATATAGGCGGAACATGGCGGAACATGGAAAATGCCCTTTATGCTATTTTACACCACCCTCATCTCTATCTAATGTAGAAGTAACATGAACAGTTCCCTTTCTATCTAACATGCATGGCTTCATCTAAGCTATTTTGCGCCACTCTACCCGAACGTGATGGAAACGAGTGATTGTGAATACAGAATATATTATTTTGGTAGTTTTAATAGGTTTCGGGGATAATCGTCTGATTATGTATGATTAGTTTGCGTTTTAAACAGTGGCGTTTTAAACAGTGTCCAATGAACCCCTTGATGTCTATAACCTAATATTGAATGTAACTTTGTTCAAATCTACCAAAAATTGACCAGAAGATATAGCAAATAACAACATATCTGCCCTTAGCGCGCAAATAAGGGGGTTAAATTATTAAGCTTTTCATAAAAAACCGTAGTTGAGAATATGTTAACCCATATTTCATACCCTAAGATGTCTTTCATAATTTGCAGATACGGTCTAGTTTACGTGCATTAGCCTCCTGACTATTAGTAGGCATAAGTTGTATTTTAAACAATTTATTTTAATTTGTTTTCGACGAAGAACACATTTTGTTAAAAGAGTTTAGATGACACGAAAATCAGTTTAAGTAAGATATTATTTTTGACAAATATCAAATTTGTTTTCAGATATTTATATATGCGATATAGAATTTCAAATGTCTAAAAAAATAGATCTAATACGAATAGAACGACATGTTTGTTGTGGTTTTGAATACAAATGGTTGTTTACATTCATTTTGATGTATCTTATCTTATTTATCTTATTTTATGTACTTTGTCTAAACTATCAATAACATCATAGCAAATTAAATACCAGCTCTAAATGCTGAAAAAATGTATTATGTACGTTTTCAAACAAATCAAAATAGATATATGTTATCATTTTGTACACAAAGGGTTAATTTATATTTTTTCATATACTTTATATGTAAGATACATTATTTCAATGTGCATATTGTAAAGCTAATTGGGATTTTGTATTACTTTTTTGAGAATTCAATATTCTATAGATTACGAAATTGTTAAAATATAAACATTTATATTTTTGTTCTTTTGCAGGTAAAGGGTGGCTATATTTCAAATGGTATATCTAAAGACTAGCTTTTCATAATAATGATGCTATCGAGTAGATAACATCATGGGTGAGGCGTAAAAATATTCCTATTGTGTCTAATAAATCAGAATCTAATTAAAGAGACAAATAATGGGCCTAGTATGCTGTGCTGTGGTACACAAAGGGTCATTCTTTTTACTTTCAATTCAATTATTTCCATAGTGAGATTATCTGAAGACATCTACAATAACACTAATGAGGATTCTTACAACATATCTAAACACATGGCTACAATGTAAATACATTTAGAACACTTTTAACTTCATTCATGTTGGTGCTTTTGAAGAGAAAGGGTCTTTAAATTTAATTTATATTTTTTTCATTAGCTTCTCATCATATGGGATATTATCCCAACGAGTTAAAAAGCACATAAGGATGCTGGTAATAAATCTTCTATTTGTTTTGTCAGGTATGAGATCCAAATATATAAGTCACATAATATGTTATACCATGGTGCACAAAGGGTCAAATTGCCAAATTTGTCCAAAATTTCGCGCTTGTTATTCCCCCTAGCCATATTCCTGAGATTTCAAGTTTTCCAACGGTATATGATAAGTGATGTTGTTTTTTGGTGGAAGGTTGGCTCAAATTTTGGTCACTTTGCTTCTACGCTATTAATTCAAGTTGGAGCGTCTACATTTTCAGAAATAGAACGTCATTTAACCCTTTCAGAGCGGGGACCGACTTTAGCCGTCAGAATCTGACGTTCATAGATCGGTCCCGCACCGAGAGTGAAAAATATTTCTAAAGGCCGTAGGCCAATAACATAGGTATTCAAAACAAGCGGAAATAGGTAACTAAGCCATTTATATATGAAAATATTTCAGCGATTTAACCCTTTGACTTCCAGGCCGGGGTACATGCCAGGATCCAGATATACTGGTGTAGGAGTTCTATTTTTCGTCATTTGAAGCTGGAATTGCTAACGCAATTTCCAGCTTCAAATGACGAAAAATACATAAATGTAGTATATATTTGACGAAAATTTGTGTCATTTTATGGTTACGTTCAATGACGAATGACGACGGAAATTTCCGTCATGTATGGTAGTGAAAAGGTTGAATGTAGGGATGATCCGGATTACGATCCGGATGCAGGACTCGGATTACGATTGATAATTTTGGGAAGGTTTGCGGTCTCTGACTGACCAACTGTAGAGCTGATATAATGTATTTCCCACTGAGTTATCTTATTTAAATTTATATTGTGCCATGTGAATTTATTTGTCAAATGGGTGAATATTAAATGTTGGAACTCACATTTTATTCCAATAACAGTGATTTAATCTGCTAGCAAGATGGATTGAGAACAACTATACCATCTCATTGTCAAACCACACTAACGCGCAGGCAAAAATTCGTGCTTGCCTTTGTGTTCGTGTATTTTGGAAATGATAAAATAGTGTATTTCGCATTCTACGTTTAATGATAAGAGTTAGGTTTCTAACCACTTAATCCATTAAACCCTCAAGAAGTATCAAATCATCATTTTGCATCTCCAAAGAATGACTTAATTTCCTAAAATCTAAGGGTTTTAGAATCTAAACTCTCATGTAACGGTGTTAAAGTCAGATGAAGTAATTGATGATTACAAATAATAAATGACCATAAATAATAGACTAATAAAAAATACCGTTGTGTACTTCTGTGACCTTCAAAATAACATATAACATCGAATGCGGCATCAGCACTTTTTTCCCAGTCCTCCAATGATTGAACAAACTAACGTCTGCTTAATGTTGGTTCACCGTCGGCGATGCTATTCACTCATCAGCATCAGACGTTTGTTCACCTAATGTTGGCTCAATGTCAATGAACCGCCGTAGACCAACATTAAGCCAATATGAGGCTAAAACGAGACGTTCTCCAAGTATCAAATCTATGACGTCGGCCCAACATTAATTCGACACTGGGTTAGAATATCTTGTTTTTGTAGAAAGAATGCCGCAAAAATTATTAGATTGAACTAGCTAACCTGTCGCTCACAATATATTCGCTTTTCTAGAGGCGTGTGGCCTACACGATCAGCATCATGTCTTCCGTATTGTGTTTGCTCTGGCCAATGACTTGCGACGCTGGGCCAACATCTAAACCATCATTGGCTCAAGGTCTTGTGCTCATCGGAAGCTCTTCTAGTATAGCCTAATGCAGATAATTTTTTTAAATTGAATAAACAGGGATTTTAAAAAAGTAGATTCTATGTAAAATTCACGTGGAAATCCATGTTTTTATCCCTTTTGTGTCCATAAATCCTAAGATTACGATTTGAAAATTAGACAGGTGTCCAATGTGTGTCTTATCAAAGTGTACAGTATTACGTTTTCGTTCTTGGTACATAAAATAAATTTGACACTGAGATAAATCTGTATGCGGCGCCAGCTGAATTTTGTAGCAGGTACACCTGTGAGTAAAATGGCGGACAGAAAATTTTGAATTTATTTTCTTGATGTTTCAATGACATGTGAATATATCTTTTTCATAACGTGTGTATACCAGCGGATACAACATGTAAGTGATCGTTATCATGGTAATCGACAGATTTCTTGCCTTGCGCATTAATGCTGGTAAAGCATTAGTGACCATAATTTCCCTAAAATGAATTTATAGAATTCCCCACGGGTACCCCACAGTGTACACAATAACGTGAAAACATACCGTTTAAGATAAGAAAAAAATCAACATAACATCCAAATGTGCCTGTTTTGTCAGACTTGGTTCTATCACAGAAACGTGGTTGACGCCCAATGAGACATCAGCTGGCCTGGCCGACCTACCACCGTTCAAGCTCATTCACCGGCCTTGTCAATGTAAAACAGGTAAGGGTGTGGCTATTATGGTGGCGGACCTTAAAATGTTACAAGGTGCGAAATATCGTTATTTTCAAGTTTCGAGACCATGTGCTGTAAAATAACATCACCATTTTTTTGCGCACAAGTCATCTTTCTATACAGATAGCCGGGCTATCCTACATTATTTGTTTAACAATTCCAAGATCTCCTGGAAACATGTCATCTTTTCCAGGAGAATTGTTTATCTCGGGCCATTTTAATTTACATTTGGAGAGTCCATCAAATCATACCAACACTTTTTGAGATTTGTTAACATATTTTGGTCTGCGTCAATGTTGACGTCAATCTCCACCACCCACATTCATGGGCACTGGCTCGACCTGTTTATTACTCGAACAGCATGTGACTTGATAAAGACTGTACATCCATCTGATGGTCTATCTGATCATATGACAGTGATAGGCGATGTTGGTGTCAAACTCACATCTCATCCAATCAAGAAGTGTTTTTCATACAGATGTGTTATAAAGACAATATCAGCAATATCACACGGCCCTGAGATCTCTCTTAGATAAGCCGATCAAGACTAAAAAAATCACGCCTAAGCCCCCAAATCAATGGATGAACGAGTTTGGCGAAGGACTCGATCATGCCTAGATAGATCGAGGTACAGAAAACAGGCAAATCTTTGTAATAAAATGATGAGCGATGCACAGAACATATTCTCCATCTATCCCAGCTTTTACTGATATAAAATCACTTTCTGAATCGTTTTCGAAATTTTTTATAGACAAAATCGAGAAAATACGTATGAATTTTACCAACGACGTTCATAACAATCTCTGACAGTTGAATCACTATTGACTTCTTTTGAACCGGCTACTGCTGATGAAGTGAGGAAAATAATTATAAATTCACCTAGCAAAACGTGCGATCTTGATCCGATTCCTACTGAGTTGTTAAAATCTTGCTTAGATGTTTTGTTGGTTCCAATCACACAAATGGTTAATTTATCTTTGATTTCAGGAGTTTTTCCAGACATTTTTAAAACATAAAATATGTCATGTCTCTACTCAAAAAGCAATCTTTGTCAAAAGATGACATGAAAAATTACAAACCAGTGTCAAACCTAAACTTTGTATCGAAAATCATAGAAAAATTTATAGCAAATCAAATTCGTTCACATCTTGAAAGAAACGATATATCAAATCAGTATCACAGGAAATGTCATTCCACTGAAACGGCCCCACTCAAAGTTGAAAATGAAATTATTTTGAATATGGACGAGGTAAAGGGTCACTGCACTTACTCTGTTAGAACTGTCTGCTGCTTTCGACACTCTGGACAACAGCAGTATCACAAATCTCTTGTCAACTTGGTATGTTATTGATTGTATCGCCCTGGACTGGTTTGTGTCTTACATGTGAGATCGTAAACAGAAGGTGAACTAATGGACTGTTTATCCAGTCCAGCTGAAGTCTCGTGTGGGGTTCCTCAATGATTCGTCCTCGGCCCATTGTTACTTACTCTCTACACTACCCTCCTGGAACGCAATCAGCCTGAACGATCTTCAAATAGGGCCCTATGCTACTTGAACATGTTGGTGGTGTTGGCCGTTAATGTTGAGGATGTCAGTACTCATCACTAATTAATCTAGTAGAGTTATTGCAGTGAGCACATTTTTTACAAGGGAAGTAGAAGCACTAGCATAATTATACCAAACAAAATATTCGATTATGTTGGAACATTCATTTAGTCAAATATTGGAATATAATGAATGACGGACTATGCTTTTCATAACAGGACGCTAGCAAGCAATGGGACTGCTCGCTCGCTCACAGACACCGCCAAGTATGGGTTATCCCGCCTATACTGGTTATCTGTTATGCTATTCATCAGCCCATTCTGTCAGCGTTTTAACCCTGTCATGGTCCCATGATTGGTCGGTCACAGTATGTAAACGTCGGGGCGTGGCGCATTGGCAGAGCGCCTGACTTCCTAGCCAGTTATGTCCCATACCCGCTGATCCTTCTTGGGTATGTCAGAGAAATACCATTATTTCTCCCCTCTCAATGTGACTAGAAGATCAAGCTAATGGCCGCTCGTCGAGTTAAGGTTAAAACCATCTAGTGCATCAATGTTAATTTCGCACAGGTCTACGTACTGCGTGTTCCTTCACACATCAGTGTATAGGCTGCATGACTCTGATGTGTACCGTCTACATCCGTATTGTTGAATCAGTGAGTAATCTAACGAGTCAGTTTACCAACATAATAGATGTGCTCATATTCATTTACATGGATCATATTGACCTGATGCTTCACTGATATCCATTGTAGATAAATCTTTAATGAATAAATGCATTAGAAAATCTAGAAAAAAATATATCTCATTGTCTTTATACACATTTTCAGTGGCTTTTCGTTAATTTTCTTTGTATATTCGGAATCCATGCCCTCTAAAATGTATAAAATAAAAAAATATTGTGAATTTCGGTCATGTAATGGCAAAACTAATTTAGATTTTCCTACCGTTTCTTTGGCTGCCAGTTTGAAAGGCGTCATAATATACTTTTAAGCGCAGTGAGAGTTTTTGTCCGCCCAGGCGGGGTCCCCAGGACCCTGATGGACATGCCTGATGTGGCAGAATGCAGTAACAATACAATACAGATACAGTAACAAAGAAATGCCATCCAGTCATTTTAGCAGCTCTTGGCTGGCTGACTACTACGTTTTGCTACATTCTGACACGTGTGAGTTTAATATCTGAGGTCAACAATGCCAGCCTGCCAAGGTCTGCCCAGCAGGTCATGTCCACTCAACAAGTGTGACGCCAGTGTCGAGCTATGCTAAGGTGACCTGATGTTATGTCACAACTGTGCTCATTCTCGATTCCCACAACAGAGAGACCAGAATACCACCGATATCAAACAGAGGATTAAGGTCAAAGCCAATCAATCACAGGTACACGTGGTGGGCAGCAACAATAACAATGACACGACTGGTCGGAATTATACAGGCAATGCCTATACAGATGTAAACAATGGAGATGGGTGTCTTTCAGACGAGAGGCCCTGTTGGAGCAGCCTGTTTTCGCGTTTATGGTATATGCTTTACAGAACTCAACATCTGAACTTGTCCACATGGCAGTAACAGGTCATTTTACTGCTGGAGAGATCGCTGAAGCCAAGCACGCTCTATGGGCACTATGGAAAAGGAATATTAGATGTAAAATAACACCTATCAGCGTATTATCTCGCAGAATGTGTGCTATAATTCTTACAATTAATAACTTTGATATTATATTATTTATTGTATATATGCCTTGTGATACATTGTATGTTCACAATAATCAATTACAATATAATGAACTGTTTCACGAAATAAGCCACGCTTGCACTGATCATAATGTACACCAGATTATAGTAGGTGGATATTTCAATACAGATTTCAGTCACCAGGCATCGCTCTATACCAAATTTCTAACAGCTTATATGGACAATGATTTTTTGAAAAACGTCTATATACATATTTTGAGTAAAATCGACTACACTTACTGCAGTAAGATCAATAAAGAACGTTCTTGTATAGATCATTTTTTACTGTCCGATAATTTATTTAATATTATATGTCAATATGAATGAATGTACAGTGATAATTTGTCTGATCACGACCCGAACATAATGTCACTAGATTTGCCGGTTGATTACATAAATAGGCATCAAAAGTTGAACATAACATTAGACCTCTGTGGGATAAAGCTACGGAGGATGACTTACTGATTAGCAGCTCGAGTTGATAGAAATTTCTCATGAAATTATGGTTACGCTCGTTGACGAATGACGACGGAAATTTCCGTCATGTATGGTAGTGAAAAGGTTAAGGGTTAAAGCTTGAAATTGTACCGACTTCAAAAAAAAAGAGAAACAAACCATTCAGTTTAGACGACCAGTTCAGGTGACGGATTTCACAGCATTATTTTTTTTTCATTTTCAGACGACCACACATTTACAGGATGTCATGTATTTGGTTGTGATTGTTTGTTTGTTTGTCCATCGGATTACTTAAAAAAGGCTAACTAACTGATTTGTATAAATTTTCTACCAGGGGTGTGTCTCAGGCCAAAAAAAATCGATTAGATTTTGGGCATGATCGGATTACGATCCGGTCCCAGGATCCGGATTACGATCAATAATTTCTGCGGAGGTTTGCAGTCTTCGACTGACTGTCTAGTTTGTCAATATGCTCAGCAAATTATACCTAAATGGGTTTCGAACCCCTCAAATGTGCTCATATCAAACAAAGAAAAGTTCAATCATCTGCCATTTGGCTTACTCCCCCCCCCCCCCTCACTATTGTTTTTCTATCAGATCTAAAATCGATTGTTTGTTCTTGTGTTTGGTTGAGTAAAAGACTAATAGTAAAGTGTTACTTACCTTCATCTCCCATCACAGTGCTGACTGCTAGCACCAGCATCAGGAGTAGGCCTACCACTCGATTCATCTTCAGATAATGTCTGCTTCACTGGTTTGCAGATGTCTGGTTCAGAGATGATATCAGGTGATGTCAGTCTCAGAGATGATGACAGTGTGAAGTAAACAGCCGCCAACAACTGGTTATATTATCTCAGAAGACCAATTTACGTTGTATCCCTCCACTTCACCGGAATCACTCCGCTGTGTAAGTTGTGCCTTTATGTTTGTTGTGGCGGATTGTGATTGAAAGCTGTGATGACCTAGGGTCACACCCTCACCGTCACAGACCACATATACCCTTTGGTGTCTACCATCCCGTCACGGCTACCATCATCCATATATCACATGATGTATAATGGTTTAATAAACTTGAATAAAAATATGGTTTCTTTTCTTTTTATTAAATATGTTTTCTTTGAAAATCTTGCAACCTCTTTCTATTAAATATGTGGAAATTATTTGTAAATCTAAAAAAATAATGCCTAAAGCGAACCCAGCAAGCAGACTGTGAACATGATATGTCGAGTCCATATAGATGGGAAATTCTAACTTCATAATATTTCCATGTGGACAATACACGGCGATATGTAAGATATTTACGCTCCGGTTGTTTTGCATAAATATGCCTTCATTACACAACAGATAATTAATGCTCTGTGTGAGTACTGTTCACTGTTATTGGAATTTCCAGGCACTTATATTTGTAGACAATAGGCATAGTTGCCATAACAGGTAATAAATTTGTTCTATATCACGCACTTTTCACTATTTGCACCAAAACACACAAATGTTGGAATTTCCAAACTCTTATTATCCCCTTGTAGACAATACACACCAATGACAGCCATCATGAATTATTATGATTTTATTTATATTTTAGTGAGATATCGGTTACTCTTAGCTTTACTTTAAATAATAATTGTATTTAATTGTGGTCGATTTTATATAATCATGTTATTCTGTAATGAACAGTAAAATTACCAAACAACGTTTTATTACTCATACAATTTGTGGGAAATGAATACCAAGAACGACTGGACCATACACTAAAATCATTTGATATGCTAATATTTCACTCAAACTGTTATGTTTCGTCGAAACATCATAACGTTGAGTCTTTCATACAAAAAAGTACATATTTTTCTTCAACATCTACTAACATCTACTTTTATTCACATTTTTATCAAATTTCCACCCGAGAGTGAATAAAAATTGTTTAAAATTAACGCCACTATGTTTTTTCCTTGTTTCAGATGTGAAAAAAATCCAAAATCTAATAAGGAAGGGTGGAAAACAAAATTAAGAAAAAAACATTGAACTATTTCTTTGGGAAGCGTTAATTAGAGGGGCCAATACAAAAATTGAACAAATTTCTGTAAAAGTTAATGACGGCGACGAAATATACAAAAATACTTTTGATCTATTTTTTTTAAATAGTTAATAAAAACAAGTTAAAAAAACTTAACTGGATAAATGGTATTGTATTTTCTGAAATTAACTTTTCAAATTTGTATTTGGTAATGCGCGGCCTTCTAATCTCATGCTCCTGCTCATTTAAATCAGTCAAAAAAGCATAGTGGCCTGAGATGAAGGATGATATCAAATCAAAGCTGAAAATATTCCTGTTGTGATGGATTATACCTGGTTTGCTAGAATGATTTCATTTACAAGATGCTACGTGGTAAATAAATGTGGTAATTGGGCTCAGAGAGTCCACCCTTTACCTACCAAGGCAGCCACTATTATTGGTATACATACCAGGGCAGCCGCTGTAATTAGTATTTATTATAATTTAGTAATACAATATATGTATACAGGGAGTATACATATTAGAAAATATGCAATTGTTTTTTTAAATTTGTGCACTATATATGCACTATAAAGAACCCTTGAAGTCATTCGAAATAAGAGTAGGGCATAGTCTCGGCTTCGGGCTTCCTTCTGTCGCGATATTGCCATGATTGTGCAGAAAGCGACGTAAAGCAATATTCACATTTACATTCCAAGGCAGCCGCTATAATTTGTGTTTAATAGAATCCACCCTTTACATATCAAGGCAGCCGCTATTAATGCAAGAGCATTAGTGAAAAAAACACAGGAACCTGGAATAAAATTGCAGAAAGCTGATTTTTTCAGGAATGATACCTGGAAATCTCCCCAGACGAATTCCGAAGAGGCCCCAAAAATCCCCCTTGTGCATTTTTTTTAATTCATGATGGCCGCCACCATGTAACGCCATTTTCGAAAAACAGGGGTATACCCTAATTCCTCACCTTTGTGATGTGTATTTTGGTGTCTCTACTTATGTTTGAAGGCACAAAGAGTTGATCCAGAGGATCAGAAATGATATCAGCACTTTTCTCAATACCAAAAATCCAAGATGGCCGCCATATTGTTCTGATCATGTTAAGCGATCTCTTAAAAAAACACGAAAATATGAGATATCTATCTCGTTGTTGAACCTAAAATGTATTTTTTGGCCAAACCCATGGAATCTAGCACTTATTTAGATCACCATTATTTTATTATATTGAATTTATCAGCATAAATCCCACAAAGTAGTTAATTCAAAATAACACCAGGTAACGCCATTTTTTAAAAAAAAGGGGTATACCCCAATTCCTCACTTTTGAAGTTAAAACAATGATTTTGGTGTCTCTACCTATGTTTTAAAGTACAAGGAGGTTATCCAGATGATCAGAAATAATATCAGTACTTTTCTTAATACCATACATTCATGATGGCCGCCATAATATTTTGTTAAGCGATCTGTTAAAAAACCCGAAAATATGCGATAACTATCTCGTTGTTGAAACTAAAATGTATTTTTTTAGCCGAACTCATGAAGTCTAGAACTTATTTAGATGACCATATTTAATTATATTGGGTTTATCGACATGAATCCCACATGGTAGTTAATTCTACCATGGTGGGTGACGCTTTGAAGTATTTTCGAACTGCTTTCCCACTAGAAATGTACATTGAGATTTGTCAAGCTAACAAATTAATCTCCGGTAAATAATGAAATTATTGCATTTTAATCATCCGAGCTGTCAGTTTCTACATGTTTGGCCAATACAAAAAGAGCACATCGTTGTACAATATAGTCTAGATTTGTGAGATCCCCCCCCCTTTGAACAAACCACTCTGCACCCGCAACTCACTCTTTTTAGAACTCTTTCTGGAGCGACTGCTCTTTCAGTTTGCGTTGGTGACAAACGACCATGAGATAAAATCCGTTCCCAGACTTTAGATTTCACACCCTCCTGTACAGAAAAATATGCTCTGTATCATAATGGAGTTTAAAAACGAGGCATTCATCCAATGCTGTTTTAATATTGGCTGACTGTCTTTGACGCTGGCCCAAAAATTAAACAGAATTAGATTAATGCCCCGTGTTGGCTGGGGCAGTAGGTGACGTTGAAGGGAGGCTTTCTAGCAAACATCAATTAGAAGATAAGGACTTGCGCCTCACACGTTACATTTACATGACATCTTTGATAATCGTCCTGTAACAATGCTCTTTTAAATACTTACCTTTGTCCATGATCTGCGAATGTCAATATGTTTAATATCATGAAATATATCAGTTAAATATCAAGATATTACATTTTGAATATTAGGATATATATATTTCGTATTGAAGTTATGGCATTGTATGGTGTTGTAATGAGATGATTTTACATCAGAATATCGGAATATGACATTAAATTAATTGATGTCACAGTTTATCGTCAGGATAGGATCTTTTTATGTCACGATAATAGGAGGACAAGACACATTAACGTCATGATATGGTTTTGTAATGTCCAAATATTGCTCTTTATTATAGTAAAATGACGTCATGATGTCTGGATACAGCTTTATAAATGCAGGATATGGTGGTTAAGCATCACGGTATGGTATTAAAGTGACAGGATATTTTAGTGCATTGTCAGGATATTATTATAATATCATGATATAGCATATTAACATCACAATATGGAGAGGAGATGAAAGTAAGAGAGGGCAACGACAAATGCTGTTCAAAGAGCATGTGTCTTAACGCTATCTTACTTTCCATTTTATTGAATCTTCCGAAGTGCTTTTGTTGTTGGCAGTTTTGGAGTACCGGTATTTGAGCCTTTACTTACTGAATTATATTGCGATATATATGTTGAACTGACATGTGCCATCCTGATATTGGAATGTTCTATGTCGATTCTGTATTACCATATGGTAACGTGCGTCTCTCAATATAATGTTATTGAAATGTTGACAATATAATATCCTGACATTAAAATGCCATATCCAGACTTTAAAGTGACATATCCTGACATTCTATGGTCACATTATAATATTGTAGTGTCATATTCAGTCATTATAATGTCACATTAGAATGCCGCCAAGCCCGCCATATCTTGATTTGATAATGTCATATCCTATCATAAAAATCGAATATCTTAACATTCAAATCTTATTGTGTGATATAAAAGGACAAAATTTGGACATTATAATAAATACCATCCCATGACGTTAAAGTGTCATATTCTGATAAATTACAATCCAATATCCTGGCATAAATATGCCAGATCCTGACTTCGAACTGTTTTTTATGTTTTTCCTATTTTAATGTCATAATCCGACAAGTCTATTATACAATATTCGATATTAAATAGCATGTTTGTCATTATAATGACACATCATCACATTACAATGCTATATTGTGACCTCAATGTGTCATCAATGTATAAAGTCATATCATAATATTCAAATACCATATCCTAATATTGAAATGTCATATCCTGACATTAAAATGTCATAGTGATGGTAAAATGATATATCACGAAATTGTAATGCATTTCGTGATAATATGATATCTTTTCATTTTAATACAGCAACGTGATGTTTAGCCACTATATACTGCCTTTATAAAGCTGTATTGAGCCATCATAACGTGATTTTGCTATATTAAACACCAATATTTGGACATTATATTACATATCATGATAATAAAGTGTCATATCCTGATATCCTATTCATATATCCTGACATAAAACTATCATATCCTGACGTTAAACTGTAACATCCTCTAATTTGATGTCATATTCTGACATTTAGATGTGATATCACATTGCAATATCATACAATGTCATATATTTATTACGTAATACACTAATATTCAAATAAAATATCTGAATTTTCAAATCTATAATCCAAGGTATTTTTTACCATTTTCAGGAAATTGAACAAATTACGTAGGCCTATAGATGGCCAAACTCTGCCAGTAAAATGATGTGATTTATAACATTTTCTTATTTAGTAGTACATGTAAATAACCAACAGTCTCGTAGGACACGTGTTCAAGCTGGTGTAATATTGTACTTAGCTCTGTTATTATGTACATTCACACAAAATTATCTAATATTCATATCCTAGAATAATCACAACTTATACTTAACCAAAATCGAAAAACATTTTTATATAGGCCTACTATATAAAATACCTACATTGGAATTAGTCGCTGGGTTTGAAACTGGAATTTGCTACGCTATCTCAAGCCTCAAATTAATGAAAAATACCCTTATATTTAAAAATAGGACACGTTAAAATTTTTATTCAATGATTTCTGACACATGGTATTTTGTAAATTTGATAAATCTATATCTATATTCCCATATGAAAAAGCAGTTGGACATCGCTTAATCGTGGCACCTGTGGTAAACGAGCTTACCAATATGGCAGCCATGTTGGATTTTGTGTTGATAAGCACATTCTATTAAAAAAATTGGTGATGGAGATATATTCTAGATTCCATGGCTCTGAAAAAAAGCTTCAACAACATGATGATTATGGCATTTTTTTAACTGCAAAAGTGAGGAATTGGGATATACTCCTGTTTATGTGGAAAAATGACGTTATATGGTGTTACATAACATTAAACTATATGGGATTTATGTTGATAAATTCAATATAATAAAATATTGGTGATCTAAATAAGTGCTAGACTCCATGGGTTTAGAAAAAAAATACATTTTAGGCTCAACAAGGAGATAGTTACTTCATATTTTCGTTTTTTTGAGAGATCGCTCAACATACTCAGTATATCAATATGGCGGCCATCTTGGATTTTTTGTATTGATAAAAGTACTGATATCATTTCTGATCATCTGGATGAACTCTTTGTGTCCTCAAACATAAGTAGAGACACCTAAATATTTTTTTCCAACTGCAAAAGTGAGGAATTATGGTATACCCCTGTTTTTTCGAAAATGGCGTTACATGGTGGCGGCCATCTTGAATTAAAAAAAATGCACAAGGGGGATTTTTGGGGCCTCTTCGGAATTCGTCTGGGGAGATGTCCATGTATCATTCCTGAAAAAATCAGCTTTCTGCAATTTTATTCCAGGTTCAACCCTAATGCTCTTGCACTACTATGATTAGTGTTTCTTATAATCCACCCTTTACAATCCAAGGCAGCCGCTTTAATTAGTGTTTAATATAATCAACTTTTACATTACAAGGCGGCTACTATGATTTTAGTTTTTAATATAATCCACCCTCTACATACCAAGGCGGATGCTATGATTAGTTTTTAATAGAATCCACCCTTTACATACCAAGCCAGCCGCTATGATTATTATTAATAGAATTTACCCTTTACATACCAAGGCGACCGCTATGATTAGTGTTTAATATAATCCACCCTTTACATACCAAGGCAGCAGTTATAATTAGTTTTTTGTATAATCACTCCTTTACATACCAAGGCAGCCGCTATGATTGTTTATTAATATAATCCACCCTTTACACACCACGGCAGCCGCAATGATTATTGTTCAAATCTATCCACCATTTACATACCAAGGCAGCCAATATGATTAGTGTTTATAATAATGCACCCTCTATATACCAAGACAGCCGCTATGATAAGTGTTTAATAGAATCCACCCTTTATAGTCCCAGAACTCAGACACTTTTATTTATGTTTTCGAGTGCAAACGGTCTGATGGTTGTTTCTATAGTAGAAACATGTCAGGAATGCAAAAAAAACAAGTCTTACAAAAAATAACCTGTCCGTTTTCTCAGAATTTAGCTTCAAACATGGGTACCGTAAAAAAATGTGAACGTATTTTCTCGAAATCACAAAAAAGCGAATAAAATGACAATTAATTTAGCGAATTTTTTTTTAATCCCACATCCAAGGAATCAGAATACTTACACATAAACATGACAATATGTACCAACATTTTGATACTTTTGCCAAATAATCGCCAAAAAACGAGAAAATAAGTGAAAAAAATATTTTGGTTTCACCGTTGATTTTGTGCACAAATAGCAATAACTCCACTAACGTTATTCCTTATCCAATTGATGTAATTAATATATCAAAAGCATCTTGTATTAAGCCTTAATATAATAATTACAAGTATTTGATATGTATGACTGATATTTAGAGAGGGTCATGCGCAATGTCGCTGCCCGCCGTGCGGTTTCAAATCCCGCTGTGGTGCAGGATTTTAAGAGAAATATAATGTTTCTCCCCTCTCAATCTTGGGACATTGTTTCAATGTTGTGTCCTTGGGCAAGGCACTTCACCCTCCAATGCTTCACTTGACTCAGGTGAAAATGAGTACCTGGTAGGACAGATATGGCAATGTGTATGATAAGTTCAATGCGCCGAAATGGCTGCAGGACTGTATGCTCTCCATGGAGATGAAATGGCACACGAATAAACAGGTCCAGTGACCAGGGGGTAAAATGTAAAGTCGGATGATAGGTCTTCAGACCTGATATCAGAATATAAACCTACACCTTTATTCATTATAATACACGTAGTACCCCCCTTCATCAAACCTCAGTACATCAATTCCAAAAAGTGACAAAATGGATTTGTATTAGTAACTGTGCTGTGTGAACTATATCAGTTTGTTATCATCATTATCTGATTCGTCACTTGAAGATTAACCTTCTGCATTAAAGGGACATGCCCAGGTCTAAAATCATAAAAAATCGGTGATTTTATTTTAGCTTAATAATATGACCATATGATGTTAACATGTCCATAGACTAGAACTGCAAAAGTTGTTTAATTTTTGTGCTGCTCAATCACCAGTTAAGCTAGATATAGCGACGAAATTCCTGATTTCTAATTATTGACAACCATGTCAAAAATAAGAAATACGTAGAAGCTAAACGTTTGACATTGTTAGCTGTGTTAGGTGCTGGGACATTTGATGCACAGACACGAGGGTCTTCACGCGGTGGCCTATTTGGCTCGGCTGTGAACTCTTAACCTAGAAGTGCTGGTTTTGAAGTCTAAGCACACTCACTGGGCGCAAATGGTTTAATGTTGGTTCTGCGTCGTGGACAGTCGGCCAACATTAAAACAGCATTGGTTCAACATCTTGTTTTTGCTGGGTTGCATAAATATGCTATATAATTTAGGAAATTGTCCACAAGACGGATTTAGGTGATCTAAAAGTGTTTTATAATTGTTATTATATTCTAATATGATTCCCCTTAGACCACTGAGAGATTCTGGTCGACATCCAAGCATTAGCCAATGTAATATCATATAATTGTTGTTTTAATGGTGGCCCATGGTCTCAGAAGGTGAGTCAGCATATAATCAGCAATGGTCCAATGTCATTCAGCCGCTTGGATACCGAGGAATAGCACAACAGACAGACCTTGGGCGTCATACAAGCATGAAATCACACCTAGGTATGTTCTCCCCCAGAAAACGCGGGACCTTTACTCAGTGCTGGTTTAATGTTGGTCCACCATCTGCATGCTGGCCCAGCTTTAAATCAACATTGTCACATACACAGTTTGTTCAAGTGGTCAATATAAACCTTGGGTTATTCCGGGCCGGGCTAACCCAGGCAATTCCTGGAACTTCTCTGTACTCAGCAGACGACCTGATGGCGCGTTGTATGTGATCGTCTGTAAGGTTCCTTGAGACTAACCTAGCCCAGGCTAATGTTGACCTGATGTTGGGCCGGCGTCACATACGGTGGACCACCATCAAGCCAACATCACTGAGACTAACCCA
>CAXHKU010000993.1:0-22320 GCA_964017125.1 Flabesymbios commensalis | reverse complement strand
ATATCAGAAGCTTTTTTAGCCTTTATTCCTTTTCAGTATCAATGACCTCACAATTAAGATTAAACTCGTTAGGAGTAAATTTATAGCTATTTTGAAAACAATTAATATCTCCATTATCACTTCAATATTCAATAGCATTATTATTAAGTTCATCTGCAATTAAAATTAATCTAGATTTCCAAATATTATCTATATTTAATTATCAGATAAATCAGATATGAAATTTCTCAAAAACTTTAGCACTCTTAAAATCAGAAATAAAATCTATTATTATTTCTAATTCATCATCTAATGATAATCACTTTAAAAAACTATCGTTTAAAAGAAAATCATTATTTATATTTAAACTTATTTTATTCATCTAAACATCAATGCTAAATATAATTTGATAATATTATAACACAAAGAAAAAGAAAATCAAAAAAAAACTTAATCCAAATTGAATTAAGTTTTATAAAAAGTCTTATTTAGAATTATCTAACAGCTTCTTTTAAAGTTTTACCAGCTCTAAAAAACAGGAGAGTTCATAGCAGCAATTTTAATTTTATCACCAGTTCTTGGATTAACACCATTTCTAGCAGCTCTTTTAGAGATTTTGAATGCACCAAAACCAGTAATATTAACTTCATTACCACCTTTTAATTCACCAGTAATAGTATCAATCATAGAAGCTAAAACTCTAGAAACAGCATCTTGACTTAAACCAGCTTCTGCTGCAACAACTTTAATAAAATCTTGTTTTTTCATAATAAACGTTATTAATAAATAAGATAACTCCCTTAATATAGGCATAAATCAAAATAATGCAAATTTTTTTGGCTACTTTTAGCTATTTTTTGTTTAATAAATTATAACTATTAATTAATTAATAGTCAAAGAAATAAAAAAGACCTTATAATAAGATCTTTTTTATTTAAATTTTGAATAATCAAACATTTTTACTTCTGTATCAACCTTTCTTATAAGATCAAGTATAACAGAGACTATAATTATAAGTCATGCTCAACTTATAATAAAGTTTATAGTTTCTCATCATCTAAGTAAAGATACAATATATGGAAGAACAGCGATAAGTGCTAAGAAACTTCAACCAAATAAATTTAGGTGGTTTGATACTTTAGTTAAATAATTAGCTGTATCTGCTCAAGGTCTAATACCTGGAATATATCCTCATCTTTTCTGAATACTTTCAGCAACTTGTTCAGTATTGAAAGTAATAGATACATAAAAGAAAGAGAAAGCAACAACAAGTAAGAAATAGAATAGAACTAAAGTCCAAGTAGGATTGTTCATATCTAAATAAGTATTAAGAAAAATTAGCAATACTTTGAGCATTTGGAGATGTTGATTTGGGCTAATAGTTGTCCAATTATTGAAGGAAAAGTAACAAGAGAAACAGCAAATATAATAGGAATCATTCAAGCTTGATTTATTCTTATTGGAAAATAAGATTTTTCTTCTCTACCAGTTCTAGTATAAATAACAGGAATTCTTCTATTTCATTCTGTAAATTTTACTATGATATATATTATTGCAAATGTAGCTATTATCATTCAAGCAAAAGTGGGTAATCTGCTCTATCAATATATCACATTATTATTCATGAGTAGCAGCTAATACTCAAGCAGTTATAATTATTGAGATACCATTTCAAATACCATACTCTGTCATTATTTCTCAAAGCCACATAAGAAGCATTGTTCAAGCAGAGATTATTATCATGGCCATTAAAACAACTGAGAAGTCACCAGTATTTATTATAGGTTGACCAGCTAAGCTATTCATAAGTATAAATCATACCATATGATTGAGCAAAAGCTAAAGGAAGAGTTAATCTTCTAGTCCATTTAGTAATGATCTTTTGTCCAGATTCTCATTCTTTTGTAAGTCTCATATTTTAGGAATAATAACTCAAAGTAGTTGAATTATTATAACAGCATTTATATACGGAGATAATCACATTAATATAACAGAGAAATTAGTTAATCCTCATCACATTAATGCAGAAAAAAAACTAAGTCCTGAATTTTCACCATTTTCAAATATTGAAGCTAGACCTTGAGTATCTGCTCAAGGAACAGGTATAACAGATAGTACTTTATATACTAATACTAATAGTAATGTAGCTACTATTTTTTTTTCTAATATGCTTTACTTCAAAAACAGATTTCAAGCTTTTAATCATAAGATTTTATTAATAAATAATTTTAAAACAATTATAAATATTATTGAGTAAAAATCAATAAAAAAACCAAACCTTTTAGCTTGGATTCTTTTATTATTTTAATTCTAGTTTTCCTCAAGCTTTCTCTATAGCTTCGCGAGCAGGAGTAGAACTTTTATCCACTGAAATATTAACTTTTTTAGTTAATATACCATTAGCTAATAATTTTACTCATAAGTTTTTATTAGAAATAATCTTATTTTCAAGTAAGATTTCTTTATTAATTTCTAAAAACTCATAAATTAGCTAAAGCTTCGATATCAGATAAGTTAATTACATTAAAATGTTTTTTAAATTTAAAATTAGAAAAACCTTTTAATTTTGGTAACCTTCTAAATAAAGGAGTTTGTCCTCATTCAAACCAATCTGGAACTCATCCACCTGATCTAGAATTTTGACCATTATAACCTCTACCACAAGTAGTTCATTTACCAGAACCATTACCTCTACCAAGTTTTTTAGAAGTTTTCATACTTCCTCAGTTAGGTTTAATATTATTTAAAGATAACATAATTATCACTTTTTTAAGATTTAAATCTTCCCTTTAACTACTTTTTGAAAGAAGTTAAAGCTTTAATCATAGCTTTAGCGTTATTTATAAGGTTTGTTGAACCATATCTTTTTGCTAAAACATTTTTATATCAAGCAACCATTAAAACTTTTCTGGCAGCACCTCAAGCTATTATTCAAGTACCTTCAGAAGCAGGATGAACCATAACTTGTGCAGCTTTAAATTTAGCTTTTATATCATAAGGTACAGTTCCATCTTCAGTAATAGTAACTGAAACCATATTCTTTTTTTGCATTAGAAACAGCTTTTGCAATAGCATCAACTACTTCCCAAGATTTACCAGTTCAAAGAGCAACTCTTCATTTACCATCTCATAAAAGCATTACAGCTCTAAATCTAAGTTGTCTACCTCAAGCAGTAACTCTAGTTACTCTATCAATACTTAAAAGTTCTTCTCTAAACTCTTTTCTTGGTTTTTGAAATTTTCCTCCTCCTCTTCTAGGACTTTTAGAATCATTAGCCATACTAATAGTTTAAATAATTAAAATTTTAATCCTCATTCGCGAGCAGAGTCAGCCAAAGCTTTAACTCTACCATGGTAAGCAAAACCTCATCTATCAAAAAACTACTTCTGTAATTTTATTTGATTTAGCAGCTTTTGCTATTTCTTCTCATACTTTTTAGACATATCAACTTTAGTACCATCTTTTTTCATTTTCAAATCTGAAGCAGAAGCAATAGTCTTTCATGTTGTATCATCTATAAGTTGAGCGTATATATTAGAATTACTTCTGAAAACAGCTAATCTAGGTTTAGTAGCAGAACCACTTATTTGTGATCTTACTCTAGCATGTCTTCTAATTCTTTTTAATAATTTTGATAACATAAATTAATAGGTTATGTAATTTAAAAAATACATTTATTATTTACCAGTTTTACCTGCTTTTCTTCTAATATGTTCTCAAACATATTTAATACCTTTACCTTTATATGGTTCAGGTTTTTTCTTAGATCTAATTTTAGAAGCAAATTCTCAAACTAGTTGTTTATCTACTCAAGATATATGTAAAACATTTTTCAGTTTTTCATCTAAAGAAACTTTCAATTCTGAAGGTACATTCATTTCAACTTTATGAGAATAACCTATACTTAGTATTAGTTTATTTCATTGTGCTTCAAATTTATAACCAACTCAATTTATTTCAAGAGATTTTTTATATCCTTCAACTACTCAGATAACCATATTAATTTATAACTGATCTAGTAGTTCCCCACATAGCAGAATATTTTTCATCTAAAGGAGTAACTATTATGTTGTTATCCTCTTTCTTAACTTCTATTTGATCATTTTTATAATCAAAAGATAGTTCTCAAAGAGGTCATTTTACTTTATATTATTACTTGATAAAGTAACTTCTATTTTATCAGATAACTCTATAGGAGCTTTACCTATTCTTGACATATTTTTTTTATTAAAAATAAATTGGATTAATACCTTAATCAGGAATTTCTCATTTAAAAATTTTATATATTCTTAAAATACTTCACAAAGTAATTCTCAACCAACATTCAAACTTCTAGCTTCATAACCAGTTATGACTCATTTTGGAGTAGAAATTATAAAAATTCATTTACCATTTTTAGATTTTTTAATATCTGATGAGGTAATATAAATTCTTTGTCCTGGTTTACTTATTCTTTTTTAAAGTAGGAACATATTTAGTAACTCTTACATCATTTAATGAAACTTTAAGAGTTTTTTATTATTTTCCATTTCAAGAACTTCAAAATCAGAAATATATTTATTTTTCTTAAGAACCTTTAAAATATTTGCTTTAATAGAAGAAAATGGAACATTAAATCCATCTAATCTAGCCATATATGCATTTCTGATTCTTGTTAATAAATCTGCAATTGGATCTATTATCATAACATCTAAATTAAATATTAAATTTTTTAGTTTTTACCAACTTGATTTTCTTACACCTGGCAATTCTCACGCATTTGCTTTTTCTCTAAAAACAAATTCTACATATATCAAAAGCTCACAAGTATCATCTTGTTCTTCCACAAACTGAACATATATTAAAAACTTTTGTAGCTTCGACTGGTTTTCTACCATCTTTCAAAGCTCTCAAAAATACTTTTTTTAATCTGTTTGCTTTAGCTATTTTTGATTTTCTAGCCATCCTAATTTTTGTTAAAAATTAAATACTATTTAGAAAAAGGAAAAACCTAATTCTTCTAAAAGAACCTTTCATGATTCATTATCTTTAGCTGTAGTTTTAACTGTTATTTGTAAACCATGAGTTTTAACAACATCCAATTGTGGTACTTCTAAAAATATAGTGTGTTCTTTTACTCAAAAGTTGTAATTCCCTTGTTTATCAAAACCTTTTTTATTAATTCATCTAAAGTCTCTAACTCTAGGAAGAACAATATTAACAAGTTTATCTAAGAAGTTGTACATGCTTTCTCATCTTAATGTGACACTAAGCCCAACAGGCATTCATGCTCTTAATTTGAAATTTGAGATCGCTTTTTTTGCATGTCTAACAGTAGGTTGTTGACCTGCAATTAAAGCTAAATGTTCTTTTAGAGAAGAATAATCTTTATTTCAAGATCTTACATATGTTCAAATTCACATATTTAAGACAACTTTCTCTAATTTTGGAATATCCATAACATTCTGTATTCCCAATTTTTCCTTTAATTTAGGAGCAATGTCTTTATTATATTTTTTCTAAGAGACATTTTTATTTATCTTAATACAAATAAATTTATTATTTTATTATGGCTGCAATAGCATCTTTTTTATTTCAAGATTTAACAGCAATTTTAGAAAATCTAAATTTTTTCTTTTTTCATTTTTCATCAATTATTACAAAACCAACTCTTGTAGTTTTATCTGTAAATGGACAAACAAGCATAACATTAGAAGAATCAAATGGTTTTTCAAACTTAACAATTTGTCCAGGATTAGTTCACATTTTTTTAACATGTCTAGTAACTATGTTAACCCCCTTAACAACAACTTTGTTTTTTTTCTTTCAAAAACCTTAACAACTTCTGCTCTTGTTTTTTTATCTTTTCATGAAAGTACTTCAACTTTATCTCAAGTTCTTATTTTCATAAGTATACATTAAATATTAATATTTCCTTCTAGTATATTAAAACTATAGTACTTCAGGAGCTAAACTTACAATTTTTTGATATCCTTTTGCTCTTAATTCCCTAGCAACAGGACCAAATATTCTAGTTCATTTTGGAGTACCAGCATCATCAATAATAACACAAGCATTATCATCAAATCTAAGATATCATCCATCTTTTCTCCTAACTTCTTTAGTAGTCCTTACAACTACTGCTTTAACAACTTTTTTCTTTTTAACTTGACCATTAGGATCTGCCTTTTTTACCGTACAAACAATAACATCACCTATTGAAGCGTATCTTCTATGAGAACCTCATAGAACTTTAATACATAATACTTCTCTAGCTCATGAATTATCGGCAACAGATAATCTTGACTCAGTTTGTATCATAAAGATTAACTTTAAGAAATTAAATTTATATTATAGAGTGATTAGTTCCCATCTTTTCAATTTAGAAAGAGGTCTAGATTCTCTAATAGTAACAACATCTCAAATCTTAGATGAATTATTTTCATCATGTGCATGAAACTTGTTACTTACTTTATATCTTTTTTATATTTTGGATCACTCTTGTAAGTATCAACTGACACAACAATTGTTTTATCCATTTTATTGCTAGTGACAATACCTTTAATTGTTCTCATAGTCTATTAATTATTATTATATTAATTAACCAATATTATAATCATTTTCTCTTGCTATAGTATTAATAGTAGCAATATATCTTCTAAGAGCTTTTATTAAATGAGTTTGTTTTAATTCTCATAAACTCTTTTTCATAGATAGTTCATATAATTTTTTGATCTTGAGGCTAATTCCTCTTTTAAAGACTTACTATCTAATTTTTTTTAGATCAGCCACTTCTTTAAGTTTTAATTCTTTCATAGGTTTTTTTTAATCAACTAATATTTTAGTTTTCACTGGCAATTTATAAGATGCCAATCTAAAAGCTTCCTTTGCAACTTCTGGAGTAACTCATGTAATTTCAAACATGATTCTTCCAGGTTTTACAGGAGCTCTATATCATTCAAGCGATCATTTACCTCAACCCATAGGTACTTCTAAAGGTTTAGCAGTATATGCTTTATCAGGGAAAATTCTTATCCAAATTTTACCTCATCTTTTGATAAATCTAACCATAGCTCTTCTAGCTGACTCTATTTGCCTAGAAGTTATATAACCTCTAGTTGCAGCTTTCATAGCATAATCACCAAAAGCAATAGTTGAACCTTTAATAGCTTTTCATTTAAGTCTTCACCTAAAGGTTTTTCTATATTTAGTTTTCTTTGGTTGTAACATTTTAAGTACAATTAGTATATTAATTTTATATAATTAGTCAAGTCTTTATTTACTTTTTTTATAAATATCTCATTTATAAATCCAAATTTTTAGTCATAAAGTTCAATAAACAGTCTCAGCTCTCACATTAACGTAGTCTATATCTGACCTAATAGTTTGAGTAGGGATATTTCATTCTTTAAATGTTTCTTTTCTAGCAATTTCAGCTCAATTAAGTCTTCATCAAACTTTAATTTTGATTCATTTTGCTCATTTTCCATACTTTTAGCAATAGCTTGTTTAATAGCTCTTTTATATGGCATTCTTTTTTCAATTTGAGTTTTAACATCAAATCAAACAATTTTTGCATTCAAGGCAGGATTTTTAACTTCTTTAATATCAACTAAAACTTTTCTACCAGTTCTTTTAGTTAGTATATTTTGAATTTTTCTAAATTTTTTCCTGTCTTTCAAAGAATAAGAGAAGCTTTTATAGTATATATATTCAACTCTAATTATATCTTGTTCTATAGATATTAATGTATCTCAAACAGGTATTCACGTTAATTCTTTATCTAAGATTTGTCTAATAGCAATATCTAAAGAAAGCTCTGTTTTATAATCTTTTTTATCAGAAAACCAAGCAGATTTCCAAGTTTTAATATATGGAATTCTAAAAGAAATTGGATTTACTTTATGTCACATATTTTTATATGTTATTAATTAATACGGATTATAATCTGCTTCTTAAAGCGGAACAATAACCTTCTCAAATATTTATTTTTTAAGATAAATACTATTACAAAAAATTCTTTATTTTCTTATTTAACTTGAAGTTCTAAAGAAATATTAGAAGTTCTTTTTAAAATCGGGTGCATTCTTCATCTAGAAACAGGATTTCATCTTTTGTAAACAATACCTTTATTTACAGAAACCATATCAATAATAAGATTCTCCATTTTTTGGCCATCGTTATTAGTAGCATTCCGCCACAGCAGAATGGACAATTTTATATAGAATATTAGCACCTTTTTTAGGAGCGAATTTCAAAATTGCAGAGCTTCACTTGCTTTCATTCATCTAATAATAGACGCAACTACTCTTAATTTTTTAGGAGAAATTCTTATGTTTTTCCCGTAAGCTTTCATATATATTTATTTATTAAATATTATTTTTTTTCAAGCATGACCCTTAAATGTTCTTGTAAGAGAAAATTCTCACATTTTGTGTCAAACCATTTCTTCAGTAACAAATACTGGAGTATGTTTTCTACCATCATGAACACCAAATGTATGTCATACAAATTCAGGAATAATAGTACATGATCTTGACCAAGTTTTAATTACTGTTTTTTTACCTGAGTCATTCATTTTTTCAACTTTTTTCAAAAGTCTTTCATAAATGTAAGGTCATTTTTTTAAACTTCTTGCCATTTTTATTTATATAATATATAAAATATAATTACACCATCAATTTACCTTTTCTGGTTTTTTAAAAATCCATTTACCTGTGGTTTTTTTTCTACTTCTAGTTTTATATCCTAGAGCAGGCATACCCCAAGGGGTTTTTGGTGCTTTCATACCTATTGGAGAACGTCATTCTCAACCACCATGTGGATGATCAACAGGATTCATAGATTTACCACGAACAGTTGGTCTTTTTCACATCCATCTAGATCTTCAAGCTTTTCAAATAACAGTTTGATTATGATCTGGATTTGAAACTTGCCCTAAAGTAGCATAACATTTTTTATGAACCAATCTAACTTCTCATGAAGGTAATTTAACTTGAGTGTATTCTCCTTCTTGAGAAACTATTGTAGCAGTAGCTCATGCCGTTCTAACAGCACATGCTCATTGTCATACAATTAATTCAACATTATAGACTTTTAATCCAGTTGGGATATTAGAAATTTCCATTCTATTACCAGAAACTAGTTCAGTCTTCTCATCAGTAACAACAAGGTCACCAACTTCATGTTTGAATGAGCAAGAACATATCTTCTTTCCCCATCTTTATAACAAATAAGAGAAATAAATGCTGTTCTATATGGATCATACTCTATAGTTTCAACTTTTGCTGGAATACCTTTCTTATCAGTTCCAAAAAAATCTATCAATCTATATTTTTGAGCATGTCATCATCCTTGATGTCTAATAGTTAATCTTCAAGTATTATTTCTACCAGAATGTTTTTTTAACTTTATAGTCAATGGTTTATAAGGTTTTGTATGAGTTATTTCATCAAATGAAACAACTGTCATTCATCTTCTACCAGGAGTAGTAGGTTTAAATTTCTTAATTCCCACGTGCAGTTTTATTTAAGAATTAATTATTTTACAATAGAAAAATCTATTTTATCTTCAGAGTTTCTTAATTTTACATAAGCTTTCTTAGTAGATCTTTTTCTTACTTGAGGTCATTTTCTACCATTTTTAAATTTTTTCTCTTGTATTTACAATATTTACATCAGAAACTTCATACCATATAATTCAAATATAGCTTTTTTAATATCTATTTTCGTAGAACTTTTATCAACCGTAAATACATAAGTATTATTAGTTAATTCAAGATTTGAAGTTTTTTCAGTAACTATAGGTTTTTTAATTAATCTATATAGTCTCATTTGTTTTTAAATTAAATAACTATTATCTTAAGATAAATGATGATATTAACAATTAACAATCAACACTTAACCTCTAGAATTCAATTCTTCAACTGAATCTTTAAGTAAAACTAAAGTATCATATTTAAGTAAATCTTTTACATTTAAATAAGATAATAATAAGTTTTTTACATAAGGAAGATTATTAGCAGATTTTGTTATTACTTCATTTTTATCTTTTAGAGCTAAAAGAATTTTATCATGTCCAGGTAAAGATTTTAACACCTTCTCCATTTCACTAGTTTTAATTTCTTTTAGAGATATTTTATCTAATACAATTAGTTTTTCATTTCTAACTTTATCAGACAATAAAACATTAATAGCCAATCTTCTTTCTTTTTTATTCATAGAAATTGTAAAATTTCTATTATTTCTTGGACCAAATGCAACTCAACCTTTTTTTCTAATAGGAGATCTGTTTGAACCCATTCTAGCTCTACCAGTACCTTTTTGTCTGTAGATTTTTCTAGTAGATCCTCTTCTTTCTCCTCTAGTTTTAGTGTGAGCAACATTCAATCTAGCATTTGCTAATTGATAAATCAAAGCTCTATGAACTATGTTCTCATTTGGTTCTAGACCAAATATAGACTTATTTAATTCAATAGTTCCTTTTTCTTTACCATTTTGTGTATAAATTTTAATTTCCATTTGTGAGAAATCCTTAATAATTAAAAAATGATATTTACAAGTGAGTTTCTAGCTCCAGGAACAGCACCTCTAACACCTATAACTTTAATATCTTTATTTATTAATTCTACAGGTACTTTTTTTACATTAACTACAATATCACCATGGTGACCGTGCATTTTTTTACCTTTATGAACTTTTGTGGGTTTTCTGTTACCAATAGAACCAAGGGCTCTATGGAATTTTGAACCATGTCCACCAGGTCAACCATGAAAATTATGTTTTTTCATAGCTCAAGTAAATCATTTTCATTTAGATTTACCAACAAGATTAACAATTTCAACTCAATCAAGTGAGTCTAAATTAATCTCTTCACCAACTTTAAACTTTTCTTTATCTGTATCATTTATAGGAAATTCCCTAATAGTACAAAATTCATTCTTGCTTAAAGTAGTTCTTCATTTCTTTAGATTTCATTCAGCTTTTTTTCATAGAACTCCTACAATCATAGCTTCATATCAATCTTTTTCAATTGTTTTAAATCAAACAACTTTCATAACTGGAATTTCTAGCAAAGTAACAGGGATAAATCTATCACCTTTTACAATCCTAGTCATTTCCAATTTTTTAGCTAAAATTCAAGCCATCTTAAAAATGATTATAAATTAAAGTTAGAGGTTAAACTTTTTCTGTATTTTAACAGATAGTTTAACTTAACCTCTTCAACAAACTTTCGAAATATTTTCCAAAAAGCTCCTCAATTATATGAAAAATATTTTAAATGCAAAACTTTTTTTGGGTTTTAATTATAGCAATAAAAAACTACCCAAAATTTAATCAAGTAGTTTCTTATTTTCATTATTTCTTTTCTCTATTATATTCTTTATTTTATCCATTATCTCAGGATGTTTTTCAAGTAGTTCCTTTATAGAAAAGTCTAGCATTATTATAAGTTTAGAATCCTCTATAGCTTTAGCTCAAGCCATTCTCCTTGTTTCTTCTCAGAAAATAGCCATTTCTCAGAATATATCTTCAGCTTCTATATATCATAAAACAGCCTCTCATGCTCCATTTTCCTTAAAAACTTCTATTTTTCAATTTTTAAGAAGATACATAGAATTAGCAATATCTCATTCTGAAAATATCAAATTACCAGCTTCAACAAATCTTTCTTGACAAAACATCTCCAAAGAATTTAATTCTTTTTTATTTAAATCTCTCAAAATTTTTATTCAATCTAATATAGACATAATCAAACCTTTTTAATAAATATTACTTATGTATTTCAATCTTATACAATTCTAATATATCCCCTTCTTGAATATCCAACCTTCATTCGAATCTTATTCAACACTCAGCTGGTCATTCAAGTTCTTTTACTTCCTCGATTCATTGCTTCAAAGATACAACCTTTCATTCTCAAATCTTTTTTCTTTTCTTATAACTCTAACAAGACAATTTTTTTCTACTTTATTTTCTTCTTTAATCTCAAGTCATAAAATAAGAAATTTCTTATCAGTATAGAATATTGCTAAAACCTTTCATTCACCAAGTGCAATTTCAACCTCTTTTGGATCAAGCATTCAACTAACTATTTTTTCTATTCTATCTGTTATATGATATATAACTTTAGAATTTATATATTCTGCGGAGCTTTTTTCAAGTGATGATTTAGCGCTTGATATAGTATCAACATTAAATCAAACTAGAATAGCTTCAGAAGAGTCTACCATAAGTATGTCTCATTCTGTTATATTACCTACACCAGAATGAATTATAACTACATTAGTTTCATCAGTTGAGAGTTTTAAAATTGATGCTTTTATAGCTTCAAGGCTTCAATTTGTATCAGCTTTAACTAAAATTTTTAATTGCTTTAAGTTTCAAGCTTTTATTCTAGACATTAAAACATCTAAACCAGAAACTTCATTTTTTTTAACACTAGCAATTATCTCAGAATATTCTATAGACTTAGATTTAGCAATAGATGGGCTTGCTACGACTTGAATCACATCTCAACCATTAACAACCTTATCAAGTCAAATTATCAAAATAGGATCTCAAGGAACGGCTTTCAATAATCATAAGTTTTCAAAATTCTTCATCGTTCTAATTTTTCAAAAAGAATCATTACAAACAATGTTATCTCATTTATTTATATTTCAAGTATTTACTAAAACTGTAGCAACTGGTCCCAAAGCTTTATCTAAATGAGATTCTATAACTGTAGCAACTCATGATCTATCAGGATTAGCTTTCAATTCTTTCATTTCAGCAATAAGTAAAAGAATTTCTAAAAGTTCATCTATTCAAAATCAAGATTTAGCTGAAACGGGAATCATAGGAGTATCACCTCACCAGTCTTCTGGAGTAAGTCAGTTCTCTGATAATTGTCCCTTAACATGGTCAGGATTAGCTCCTTCTTTATCCATCTTATTAATTGCAACTATAACTGGTATTCATGCCTCTCTAGCATGCGATATTGACTCAATTGTTTGAGGTTTTACTCATTCATCAGCAGCAACAACCAATATAGCTATATCTGTCGCTTTAGCTCACCTAGATCTCATAACAGTAAAAGCCTCATGACCTGGAGTATCTAAAAAAGTCAATTTTTTACCATTTTGTTCAACTTGATATGCTCAAATACTTTGAGTTATTCATCATGCCTCTGCGTCCGCAATTTTTGATTTTCTAATAGCATCAAGTAAAGAAGTTTTACCATGATCTACATGTCACATTATACTAATAACAGGAGGTCTTTCTTGAAGTTTATTAGAGTCATCTTCAATTAATAGATCAGAAATATTTCAACTCATCAAGTCCTTAACACTAACACCTTCAGAGTTATCTCTCTCTAATTTTATTTCAAAAGATTCAGCTATAATACAAGCAGAATCAAAATCTATTTTAGAATTTATATTAACCATCATACCATTCTTCATAAATTCTGCTATAAGCTTAACAAGTGGTATTCAGATTTTTTCAGAAAATTCTTTTAGACTAAAAGCATCTCATACAGTTATAGTCTCTCAAGTACGAATAGTTAAATTTTGTTTTATATCTTCTACTTTTTTCTCTTCTTTAGAAGTTCTTACTATTTTATTTGATCTTGTAAAACTTGTATCAACAGGCTCTTGTTCATAAAACTTAAATCTTCCTCTAGTCTTACTTTTAGAGAATCATGAAGATTTTTTAGAAGAATCATTATTATAATTTTTTTTCTCTCATTTTTTTAATCCTCATTTAACTTTATCTTCTCAATAATTTTTTTGCTTATCATCTGTGTTATTAGACGCATTATTAAAACTAGATTTTCATTTGTAGCTTGAATTATTATTCCCTTTATAGTTAGAGTTACTACTTCATTTATAATTAGAGCTTGGAGCTCTTGTTGTTCTACTTGGAGCAGGAGTAGTTTCTTTTTTCTCAGTTTTGACAACATTCATTCTTTGTACAAAAGGTTTTTTTACAGAAGACTTAATGTTTTCTCAAGAAGTTTTTACAAAACTAGGTTTAGTATTATTTTCTATTTCATTAGAAGTAGAAGAAGTAGAAGAAATACTTTTATCTTCTACTTTTTTAATAACTTTTTTAACTATTTTCTTAGCTTTTATTTTAGGTTTTGAATCACTATCTGAAGCTTTTAATTCTGAAGAATCAGAATTTATAGAGCTGTAATAATCATCAACAATGTTTTTTTCTGGCATTAAATTATAGATTTGTATATAAATATCTGCATAAATATAAGATTTTTTGATATTTTGTCAAAAGAAATTTAACTAATGTATTTTAGGTTTTTAAACAAAACTTGCATTAAAAATTTAATAATGATAAAATACTAATATAGCTTATTAAATAAAAATTAAAAATGCCTGAAAGTATATTAAATTTAGAAATATTTAAATGAATTGAAAAAAATATAGTAGAAGAAATAATATTAGCAGCACCAGAAAAAAGTTTTGGATCTGGAGAAATAATTATTCTTGAGTGAAGTGAATCTAATCATGAATGATATATAATAAAATCTGGAAAAGTAAAAATTTCTATAAAATGAAATAAAGTTGCTGAATTACAACCCTGAAATATATTTTGAGAAATAGCTCTTCTTAATGAAGAAGAAAGAACTGCTACTGTAGAAGCAATAAGTGATACAGAGGTAATAGTATTAACATTAGAAAGCTTAATAAACTTAATAAATAATGATGCAAATAACATAAATAAAGAAATTATAAGGAGAATCGAAGAAAACTTAGAAAGATAAAAAAGAACCAATAATATATGGTTCTTTTTTTGTTTTATCTAAGATAAAATTCAAAATCACAATTTCATCTTCAACTATAACATAGTTCTGTTGAATAATATGGAACGATAGCAGTAGGGCCAGAAGGATAAATAGCTATATTGAACCTATCTGCAGTACTATAATTATCATTACCTGGATGTCATGAGCATCCTGCTGTTCTGGATGTGTGTCACAAACTTCAACTACAATCTACAGAGTTATAATCCCAGGTTCAATTTCAATTATCTATTATAGGAGAATCAGAATAAGAAGAAGATATTAACATAACATCGTTAGTATTTACTAATGTAGAGAAATTCTCAGGATTTATTGATGATAAATAATTAGATGTATTTTTATTATAAATTTTATTAGAATTGACAGATTTAACCATAAAATCTTTATCAAATACAGCAGAAGAATTAGATTTATTATATGCAACCAAAGTCCATCCCCCTCAATCAGTATTCATATCACAATATACCTTGAATCATGTTCAATTTCATTCTGGATCTATTGTGTATACTCAATCTTCTCTCTTTCATCTTGTCTCATAAAGTCTCTTACAACTTGCTAATGGATTGATACTTGTTAAACTTCATGTCTGAGTCTCTCAATTTGAAAGTATACTCTTCGTTCAACTTGGAGCACTAGATAAATCTATTGTTGTTTCTACTTCATGGATTGGTTGATTTGTATCTGTTAGAAGTATTCAAAGTTTACTTCATTCTACATGAGGGTATCTTATCTCATAGTCTATCGCATTAACTAAATTTAGACTATTTAGTTGTGTTGTTTCTTTCTCTTCTTCTAGGTAAGCTAGTAGTTGGAAGTATTTTCTATCTTTTGTTACTACGTAACTAAAGTAAGTATTGTCTTGAGGGTCTTTTCATTCAGAAGTATATCATATTGCTTCTATTACATTCTTTCAAGCATATCATTGGTAGCTTATTATATTACTTCAGTCTGTTGTTATGTTTATCTTATCATCTGGTAAGGGTAAACTACTCTTTGTTGTATACAAGTGCAAAGAATCTCAAATTGCTTTTAATTGACTTACTCTATTGGTGTCTCTTACTCATGATAAATATCATGAGTAACTTACAAATCATATTGTCGATAGTATCGCTAGTATTGTTACTACTACTATTAATTCTACTAAAGTAAATCATTTAGTATTTTGAATCTTCATAATCTTGTATTTAATTAGTTATTAATTTCATTCTGTTCTTCATTACAAGTGTATTTTCTTTAAAGAAAAAAGCCAAAGTTTTAACAAACTTTAGCTTTACTTCTTGATAGTTTTAGTTTTTATTTCATTTTAATTTCTAATTCTTCTTCTCAACTATCTAAGTCATGACTTGTAATTTTATCATTACTTATAGCAAAAGAAGTATTTCATATCCATAATGCTCTTTTTACAAAACTGTTTCTAAATTCCCAACTTCTAGAAGCAACATAAGATTCTAAAGTTGAATCAGCATAACAATATGGTGGAATATAATGATTTCTCTTAGATGGGCAATAAGTTGAACCATCAATTAGTTGCTTACATTCAGTTTCTTCTTCATTTTTATTCAAATATTTTTTACACTCTAAATCTCTTTTTTCTTTTAATCAATTAGTATCTATATGAGTTATTTTATATTTCTCATTAATACCAGAAGATTTATCAATATTTAAAGCAAGTAATCAATTAAAAAAATCTACATGTTTATAGCTATTATCGCTTTCATTAGTATAAATACTAACTGGAAGTAATAATAAATTTTTATCAGAATTCCACATAAACATTCTAGGATTATGTAAAGCTTCACTGCTACTTCAACTATCTCAGAAAGTTTTAGTATATTTTTGTTTAACTATTATTCATTTATAATCTCAAGACTCACATTTTTTATTTTCTTCTTCAGTCAAGTTGGAATCAGAGCAATTTTTATCATAATTTATTTCATACAAATCAATCTTTAATCATCAATTTCTTGTAGCTCAATAATCAGTTTCATATGTATCATAACCTAAACCTATTAAATGATTCTCATTATAAGGGTGAAGATAAGTTGAGTAACCTGGTATTTTCAACTCTCATAAAACCTTAGGATTTTTTTGATTTTTTAAGTCTATAGCAAAAAGTGGATCAACTTGTTTAAAAGTAACTAAATATAGTTTATCTCTCATAAACCTAGAACTTCTGAAGGTTTCTCATGGAGCTAATTTCGTTAAACTAGAATAGTTTTCTAAATTTTCATCTAATATATATAAATTAGTATGTCTTTCTCTCTGCTCTCCCCAAGAATTTATACTTGTAATTATTCTAAATTTTCAATCATTTTCATCCATACTATATTGATTCAGAGGACTACCAGGAACTATATTTGAAGTTTTATAATTCAAACTGTCTCATGATATATTTAGCTTATGAATCAAAGTGTTAGTAGTTCATCCATGATAATATGGCATTATACATTTAGCATTAGCTGGACATTTATAATTATAAGTTGTGTACATTCTGTCAGTTAAGTACAAATTGTCTAAACTCATATATATTTCAGCACTATTTCAAGCTATAACTTTAGTCTTCACTTCTGATTCAACATTTTCTATATCAATTATAGAAATTATGTTATAACTAGGATTAAAACCATATTCCTTAAGTGTTTCGCTATCTGGTAAAACGTACTCTATTTCATTACATTTAGCAATGTTACCAGAGGTAATATTGAACGGATAAGTTTTATTTTTTATTTTTAAATTTTGTTTTTTAGTATCAGAAGTTTTAGAGATATCTATTCTTTTGGGAATAATTTTACTAGAATCTATTATTATATCACTTTCATTCTTAAAATTATAATAAGGAATATTAAAATGATTATTTGAAACAACATATAAATATTTACCTATTTTTCTAGACTTAGATAAATTTCAATCATTAACATATAATTTTTTCAATTCTGGAGCACTCTTATTTTTAGTATCAAAAACTATAACATAAGTTTTTTCTGCTCTATTTATCCAATACCTATCATATTTTTTACTACTATTATTAGAATATCAACTAGCTAAAATTGTAAGTCTGTTCTCACTTACATATATTTGAGTATTGTAAAAAAACTTTGGAACTTTTATTTTCTTTACTAATTCTAAAGATTTAGAGTTAACAATATATATATATTTACTTTCATTATAATTTCCTAAATCATTATAATAGTAAATATAATCTCAATCTGTTTTAATTATATCAGCTTCATCTACTCATATGACTTGAGTATTAGTTTTAGAATAGTCTCATTTTTTCTGAACATTTGAGGATTTATTTGATACTGATTTTAATTCTGAAGATACTGAAACTGAATCTTCCATCATAGTTGGTTCAATTCATTTATGCATTATTGGATATCTATACTTATCTTTATTTGCAGTCCAATAATCTTTTATATATCATTCCATAACATCTTCCAAAGCTTTACAACTTTGAAAAGATTTTAATTTAAAGTCTACATTAAGTTCTTTAAGCTCAGCGCTATCTAATTCTTTTATAATAGAGTCATCTTCAGTTGAGGCAAAACTAGAATTAAAAAACAAAAATGAGACTAACAATAATAAAAATAATTTCTTCATAATCTTCTATTAAAAAATAAAGGCTTTAGAGGATATAAAATCCTCTTACATATTATAACTATATTAACTTAAAAAAGTGACAAAAAAATTCTACTCTTTTAATTTAAACTTGCAAACTCAATTATTATAATCAGTTTCTAAGCATATTTTATTATCTAATAAACAAGTTTTTTCTTCATTTTGTATGTTTAGTTTTCAAGAAATATTTTTACAATATTCTTCAAAATTAATAGTTTTTTCTATATATCATTCTAAATTAGTAGGTTCATATAGTTCAGGAAAAAAATCTAAAACCTGAGATTGATTATCTTCATTATTGTTTTCTATAGAGATTTCATCTCATAATACCTCAATAATTTGTTCGTCCAAAACTTCATTATTATCAATTACAATATCTTTATCTAAGGTATCATTATTTTTTAAAATATTTTCGTCAATAATTATAGAATTAATTTTTAATTCTTTATGTAGATTATTATTTATTTTTTTTACCTCAACAGATTCATCGTAAGTTTTTTCTATTTTCGGCTCTAATATTATATCATTCTGAATATTATTGGTTTGATCTTCTAACATAATACTAGAATCTAGAATCTCTTCTGATTTAAAATTTAAATCTTTTTGTTCTATAAAATTTATATCTTTATATAAATAGAAACTTGATCCTATTATGAAAAACAAACTAAAGAGTGGTACTAAAAATAGAAAAGGTCTTTTTATGGTCTCAGAATTATTAATACTCTGTATCGTTTTTAATTTATTTTTTAAATCAGATTTAAAATTAGAAGAAGCTTCTATTTTTGGATTCATTTTTTCTAAAACTAGAATAATTTTACTTAATTTATCCTTATCTTTTTTAAGTTTTGGGTTCAATTCAATTATTTCGTCTATTATTTCTTTATCCATAAATTAAATGATTAATATAAATAATATTACTACAAAAGTTTTATTTATTTGTTTTAGTATTCTAGAGCTAATTTTTTTACAATTATCTAAACTCATACCAGTTATATCTGATATTTCTTTAAAAGATAATCACTCCCATACTCTATAAATTATAATGTCTCTGTGTTGTTTTTTTATAGTTTTCAAATGTGAAAATATTTCTTTTATTTTATCTTTATTATCAATACTTTGTGATAAATCTTCATTAAAAGACATATCTAAATAATCTCATATCTCTTCAGTATTATTTTTGTAATTACTTTTATAAAAATCTATTACTTTATTATAAGCTATCTTATAAATCCAAGCCTTAAAAGATGAATTAGGTTCTACTTTAAAAGAGCTTATATTGTTTATTACACTTAGAAAGACATCACTTACAATATCTTCTGTAATATTTTTATTATTAATCTTTATATAAACAAATCTATATATTTTGTCCACATATTTATCATAAAGATCTCAAAAACAATCTTTATTGCCATCTAAGTAACTATTTATGGTTTTTATGTCGTTCATATATATTATAACAAAAAAAAATAAAAAAAAGTGACAAAAAAATACTATTAATGATTAGTATAGTATTTTTTTTATATCAAGCAAAAACGTTTTAATATCATTTTAATTCAAATGTTTCTCAATTATTATTTTCAATATACACATTGTTTAAAGCATTAGATATTTTAGATATTTCAAAATCAAAAACTTCTATTATATATTTTTCTTTAGTATCAATATCATAAAAGATAATTAGATTTCATGATACATTATTAAATCAAAAATTTTTCTTTCTTATTTTATCTGAAGAATTTATTATTCAAATATAACCATTATTATTTCTTATATAGTCTGAAAATAAAGAAAAGTATTCTATTTTTTTAGTATTTAAATTAAGGTTGTAAGATCAAAACTCAGAAACGATAACTAAATTTTTATTTCATATATTCTTTATGTAGTGAATTTTTGGTACAAAATCAAAATTGATAGTATTATTATTATTTTTATTGTGTATATATAGTTTATTAAGCTTTTTATGATAAAAGTATTTATTGTCATTATTAATGCCATTATAAATAACATCGTTTACAGTATATTGCTTATTAGTTAAATTATTTGTAGTTATGATTTTATTTAATTTAATATCTTTCTTTAGATACAAATCTAAGGTATTTATTTTTGATAAATCGATATTACTTCTGTTATTTATATATCAATCTTTTTTTATTACTAATTTATAATTGAATGGAGGAATATTATTTATAGTACATTTTGATTCAAAGCAAAAAAAAGTTTTATTAAATTTATTATTAATTAAGCTTCATGAAAAACCAGAAACATTAGAGTTTATAGTAATATTAGTTAGCTTAAGTTCAAAAAAATACTTATAAAAAAGATAAGATGATAGAATAAATCAAACTAAAATCAAAAAACCCAAAAATCTATTAGAAAAGTTCATTTAAATTATTTTTATTATTTTAAATTATTTTATTCAATTCAAGATGCTTTTAATGTATTTTTCATAAGCATGGCTACAGTTAATGGTCATACTCATCCAGGTACAGGAGTTATTTTAGCTCATATTAAATCAATATTCTTAGTCTCAGCATCTCAATAAATTTTACTATCCTTAACAGTAAATCATACATCTATAATAATAGATGAATGTTTTATCATAGATACTTTTAAAATATTTGGAACTCAAGCAGCTACAATAACTATATCAGCTGTTTTAGTAAAAGTTTTTAGATCTTTAGTTTGACTATTACAACTAACAACTGTAGCTCAAGCATTTATAAGTAAATTGGTTATAGGTTTTCATACTATATTACTTCTTCAAATAACAACCACATTTTTTCAAATAAGGTTTATATTTTCATTCTTAAATATTTCCATGATTCATGCTGGAGTACATGAAACAAGTCAAGAGTCATCTCAAAGTACAAACTTTCATATATTTATAGGATGAAAGCCATCAACATCCTTATCTGGTTTAATAATATTTATTAGCTTGTTTAAGTTAATATGTTTTGGTAATGGAGTTTGTATCATAAATCAAGTAATTTTATCTGAGATATTAAAATCATTTATGATGCTTAACAATTCTTCTTCAGTAATAGAGCTAGAAACTCTTTTTAAGACAAAATTAATTCAAATAAAGTCAGCCCATTTCTTTTTTTCTTTAATGTATCTTATTGAGGGATTATTCTCTCAAACTAAAATAACTCAAAGTGTTATTTTTTTATTAGATTTTAAAACTTTCTTCTTTAGATCATTATAAATCTTATCTGCAATTTTTCTTCCGTCTATCAGCATATTATATATTTTAAATTACTTATTAATATTCATTAATAATTTTAATAATTTTTTAAAAAAAAACAAAAAAGAAGCTTTTAAAAGCTTCTTTAAAAAATAGTTTATAATTATTATTTACTTAAGATTTGTTTTCTAAAATAAATAAAAGTAGAAAGTAATAATGTAGCAAATATTAATATCCAAGTTTCAGCTCAAGTATCTGGTGTTTCAGCAGAATTCAATGCAATATCATCAGTTTTTTCTCAAGTTATTTCTTCAGCAGAAGGAATCTCAATTTCTTTTGATCATACTGATTGTGTAGTAAAATCATAGATAGAATTTGATATAGAATAATTATTTTCTTCCTTTGTAGTAATACTAAATATCATAACTATATACTTAGAATCATCATATAATTTATTATTTAAATATATATCAAGTTCTTTTTTATTTACAGAATTTACTTTTAGTTCCTCAGTATTATATTCTCTTAATAATTTAAGATCTACAGATTCCGATTCTATAGCTTTTTTAAAATATATTTTAATATTTTTTGAATCAGAAATAATAAGTTTTTCAATTCAATCAGAAGTAGATCAGTTTATTTCTAATGGATTTACTATACTTTCAATATCAAAATCTATAGTTCATTCAGCTCAATATACAGATAATAAACTATAAGAAGTATTTTCTTCTAGTCATTTTTCAAGATTTAAGTGTAC
>CAXHKU010000992.1:0-49715 GCA_964017125.1 Flabesymbios commensalis | reverse complement strand
GTCTATTATTGATATTTATTTTGATCAATATCGCCGCCAAAAGGACTTTAAAACGCAGTATTGTCATTCAACAATTCTCTACTGTGGCCCACACTTAGCGTGGTATCATAGATCATGCATGTCATGTGCTGATCATGTGATGTAGGCTTGTCTATTTCTGACAGCTCAGTAAACAAACAAGCATGACAAGCAATGACAGAGTCATGATCATAGGCCTAGGTTTATGATTTTTCAAGTGAGCCTAGCGTTTTTCAAAGTCGAGCAGTCTACAGTACGTTATTACTGTTAGATGATATGTCTTACTTGAATTGAGATAGGAACCTATATAGATCATGTAGATAGAAGCCCGATGCTGTCTGCGACAAACTCGACACCAATGTGTGGTCAGCTGCAGCTACAACTGCGTTGGCAGGTTATGTAAAGCCCGCGCTGCCGCCAGACACCACGTGATATGATGTATACACGCGCCATATGTGTGGTGTGTGGCTGACCGCCCTGAGCTGTCAAAACTCTCAGGCGTGTGTTCCCACAGACACAGAGTCTCAGAGATGACGATGAGTTGTTGTCTGGTGGCATTTTAAGTGGGTGTTATAGTGGGCCTAGTCCAATATTATAAATTAGATAAAAAAAGATTGCTCAGAGAAATCATTCACTATCGCTCCGCAGAGACAGCACTACATGCAGCATGCCCTCAGCATCTCGTTTCTGTGACGGGCTGTGACCAGCTACCTCTGTCATCACCATATATGGTACGCACAATCAGTTACTGTGCGGTTTTACTGTGTAGTAGACTACTGGCCACTACTGTAGGCCTACACGAGTTGTAGGCCTATATCATTTAAGTACACTTATCAGTTTAGACCCTACCTTAAAATACACTGTGTGCATTGGAAATTAAGAAAACACCTTAGTTCAATAATAATAGCCTAGTCTTTTGAAATGTGTTGGTTCTCAGTAGTAGGCTTGGTCACGTGGGTTGATTTGTTGTGTATGCGTCTTATGTTGTTCAATCAGGGGAAGGGATGTGGAGTTATATAGGGTATTGTGGGCGATTATAATTGATATTGTTGATTAGGCCTTGGGCTAGATGCCGATTGACGGATTTCAACTCACCCCACATTGTATAATAGCAGCAGAGATTTCCCTCTTGTTTGATGACATGTGGATGGTGTGGATGGTGTGTTTACAACTGAACTGTTGTGTCCTGCTCGCTCGGCTTTCGTACGCCACGTTCACGTGACTAAAATTAGCATATGGCGTGTTTACACAAATTCAAATGGCGACAGTTTGGATATCATTCGGAGATACAATCATTAAAACATATTATATGAGAGTCCCGAATGAGGCAGTATGACCACATATATGCGGCAATTTGTAGCATAATTAAACTGAAAGTCATGTTTTGGAAACTCTATACCAGAATATACTTCAATGTAGGAACCTTTAATATATTACGGAATCATCAAACAAAATCTAAACTTTTCAGGGGAATACCTGGGCATTGGGCTCAAATGGAAGATTACTGTGACACTTCGAGACTATGTATTATCAACTCTGTACAAATAGAAGTAACGCTAAATGCCATATTATCTAATTGATCTAGATTTTCTCCCATTTGAAGTTGTATCTCGCTAACGCGATCCACAGCTTCAAGTGAGTGAACATTATTCAGATTTGACAAAATGGATGTCAATTATTTTGGAATCTTGTTGATGGATTTTTCTCCCACTTGAAGTTGTGTCTTGCTGACGTGATCCACAACTTCAAGTGGGTAAACATTGTTCAGATTTGACAACATGTAAATTATTTAAAAATATTGTTGATTGATGTCACGTTTTCTTTTCGACGTATTCAAAAGCTGGTAGTAAAAGTACAATATCAAACGAATATAATCGGGATCGACGGTTGAAAGGTTTATTAACAGCAAATGACTGCAGCAAAGGGTTTTTACCCTTGTTAGATGAGTGTGCCAGGAAACTGAGCTACTAGGCGAATAGTATTAGACCTGTAATCAGGCTGAAGGGGAAAAAAATATGCCCAAGCTGAATTTTTCAGGATACCTTCCAAATACCATTAAAAACAACATACTAAAACTCCCCGTGATTCCCGCTGGAGCCTTTTCCGTTATTCAAGATGGCGTCCAAGATGGCCGCCAAAATGTTGAAACCGCTATATTTCGGCTTGTAATCAACATAACTTTATGATTAAAACGTCTACATGTGCATTTATTGACACAAGGATTCCATTGAAACAGGTTCTGAGTCACTAAATAGTCACGCCTATAATTTATTTGCAATTTAAGGTATATTGATAAGCGAAAAAGCAAGATTTTGATATGTATGACATTTTAAATACTATTTCAATCATTACCATAATAACAGAAATTGAGAATAAATAATATATGTGACTATTTCGTGGCTCAAAGGCTGTTTCATTGTTATCCTTTTGTAAAAAAGAACATTTTGATATAAACAACATAGCGTTATGATGATTACAAGCGGAGATATTAGGTGGTCGATTTATGCAAACATCCATTCGAACACCCCGGAAAAATATACCAAAGATGTTTTCCAGAGATTTTGTCACCAATAACATGTATTTAATGGCAGGAGAAAGTCTTTCAAAATCTGGCTACCAGAAAAGTGTCAAATCCAAGATAGACGCCAATGACTCTAGAAGTAGGAAATTGCTATGGCTTATTAGTGTATACCTACTGTTTAAGTGTCAATGTCGGTGCAGGCACTGATATTGGCCGTGGTAGCCTTAAACAACCGGCAATATAGTTATCTTCAGCTATTGTTACTCTGGGGACTATCCGACCAGAGTCTCTGGACGTATGGACATGCCTGGGGTAAATCCCCCAGACATGCCTAGAACCTCTATATTATCGGGCGAGTGAAGGCAAACGCTCTCAACAATCCACCGTGCCTAGCTATCACCCCAAACTCACGCCAACATCTGTACATCATTCATCTCATCAATCGTCTGTCCTGTTTTTTTATCGCATTACAATGTCACATAAATGACCATTAGTGCCAAAACGTGACGTAAAGCAATAATTTACTGGGAATTATACCAGAAAAAAACAGTAAAATTCAAGGAATACATGTACATTATGTTTACATTATTCATTTTGTTCTTTTTGTTCAGTTCTTCTATCAAGCTAAACACATGTGTTTATGTTTTTCCACCCCCTTCCCCTGACATAGAAAGGAGCCTTATATAGTATGCTTTTGGCGTATCAGCCACCCCTCGCAATTTCCGGGAAGGGTGAAAAACATATATACAACAAATTAGATGCATATTACCTCGTATAGGTGTGATTTTGACTGCATAATATAATTCTTCTGGGTTTTTAATGATTAAGCATGCTCAAGGTAAAAATATTGACTTAACATTGTGAAAATCTCATTTTAAACAAGGAATTACAAAACATTACAAGTAAAAGGCCAGGAGACAATGGAGAGGTGCTAAAAGACGACGAAGAGGCATTGAAGGGCAATGTAAAGGCGTTGAAGGACGACAAAGAGGCGTTAAGGTGCGACTGGGTGTGTTAAAGGGTGGTATGGAAGGCAGTACAGGGCGACGAGGAAGCGTTAAATGGCAATGGGAAAGCGTTAAAGACAATGGGGAAGCGTTAAAGTGCGATTGGGAGGCATTTAAGGACGGCGAAAAGACGTTAAATGGCGCTAAAGAGGCGTTAAAAGGCAATGGGGAGATATAAAAGGGTGAGTAAGATGCGTTCAAGTGTGACAGGGTGTGTTAGACGGTAACAAGAAGGCATTAAAGGGCAACGAAAAAGCGTCAAAGGGCATCACAGAGGCATTAAAGGGCGATCGAGAAGCATAAAGGGAGACAGGGGGACGTTAAAGGGCATTAATAGGCGACGGAAAGGTGTAACAATGGTAATGCTATGGCCTAAGATGCGATGGAGGGAAAACAAAAGGGAATGAGTAAGTGTTGAAGGGTGACGGAGAGGCATTCAATGGCGATTGGAATGTGATGATTTGCGATTGGCGGGAGTTATGGAGCATCTGGTGGCGTTAAAGGGTAACGGAATAACTATAAAAAACGGTGGGGAGGCGTTGAAGAACACTTTATTCAGCCAAAAATAGCTAAATAACCTTAAACACATAAATATGACAAATGAAATGAATGGGGTTTTAGGCCACCTTTGTGCACATACAGGCTAAACTGGGTCAGGAAAACCTCCTGAAAATGGTGACATGAATAAGATGACACTGCCCTCCAGACACAGGATTCGAAATATGACATTTAACTATCGAAATTGTACTACAAGAAATGCAGTTAAAACCTCATCAAATATATGGATTACACTTGTTCCTATTTTTATTTGTGTAAAATGTTTTTTGGGATGAGACTTTGGATCAAAAACTCAAGTTGAAATAAGGTCTTACATTGTGTTATTTTAATTTGTTAGAATCATATTTTCACTCATTTGACCTTAAAATTGATATTTCGACTTTCTAGATGAAGTTGAATCGATCACTAATATAATACCACAAATGGATCCTCCAGTAGCCTAAGTTAGATTAGGTCGGTTACCTCTTTTTACACGAAAATAGGTATTACACTTGCTTTTATTTGACCTTGAAATTGACGTTTTTGACATTAAAGACTTGTGATCTTCAATTTGTTGTATACATTTTGATCTTAAAATAAAATGAATCGGGCTTTAGGCCACCTTTGTGCACATATAGGCTAAACTGAGCCCATGCAAATCCCATGCAAATGAGGTATTACACAATTTCTTGACTGTATTTGGTAAAAATCATATTTCGATTATTTGACCTTTAGATTGACCTTTTGACATTGAAGATGACCTTGAATCATGAAAATAATATGAGAAATGGATTTTCCAATCAAAATTAGACGAAAAAGAGGTATTACACTTGTTCCTACCTTTATTTGTCGAAAAATCATATTTTACCTTGGCCATGATCTTTGCTTTTGCCATACCCCCCCCCCTCACCTAGTCCCACCGCCATTTTAAGACTTTTGACACTGTTTAAATGTTATTGTTTCAAATGAGTTCCCCAATTCTTAAAACATGGAATAAAAACAAGAATTATTGTTTTATTGTGAAATTTTAGGCAATTTAGGGGTGTTTTAACGATTTTCACGGCCGATGGCGGCCATCTTGGAGTTTTCATCCATTTTTAGAGGTCAGATTTTGATTGACTCTCATTCACTATATGTCTAGTAGGACAGAAAACCGTTATAAACCTTTCGTCAAATTTTTTTGGGGGTGAGGTGGTATATTGACCTGTCTATATGGTTGTGTTAACATTTTGGCGGCCATCTTGGACGCCATCTTGAATATTGGAAAAGGCTCCAGCGGGAATCACGGGGAGTTTTAGTATGTTATTTCTAATGGTATTTGAAAGGTTTCCTGAAAAATTCAGCTTGGGCATATTTTTTTCCCCTTCAAAACCTAATACTATTCGCCTATACAGTAAATCACTAATTTTATAGACTGGTGGTTTTGTTGCATGGTAGTTTTTATTTTAATGATGCATTGTGTAAAAAAAGCTCCTCCAGATAGTTATCTGCCGTTGGCGCACTATTAACCCTTGTGCTGCTTAATTGTTTGTGAGTATTGCTAACGCAATTTCCAGCTTCAATTCAAATTGATGAAAAATAACTGAGAATCCACCAGCTGCCAGTTTTTTATTCTATTCAGTCTGAAACTTGTTTGAAAACGTATATATATATGGTCTTAGCAGCACAAGGGTTAAAAACACATTGAATCACCAATGCCACACCGGACGTTTATTCACTTGATCCCCACCAGGATTATTTTATCCTGAGGGCAGAGGTGGAGCCTATATGGATCTCATGACCTCGGTTAGGCTCTAATTTGTTCTGGCAGTTCATAATCAAAGTATTGTTAAAACTCACACTTTGCTTATATTATTGTGGTAATTATGAGGTTTACACACATGAGTGAAATATGATGATACGTACAATAAATACAATTATTGGATAATTCTGCCTTATGACACGATAACTTTATAATATTAGCATATTTTTCAATTTTAAATTAACGGGAAATACCACAACATACAGAAACCATAAAAGCTGCGTCTGTAAAGGAAAAGTTACATTTCTAGAAAATAAACTACATGTGTCCAGGTACTCATTTTGGTGGGGGGGGGGGGGGTAATACGGTATGGTCAAATGAGGAATCTTAACACAAGATTGTTCAAGATATAACTCTTTCTAGTGGCACGTACAATGGATAGCGATTGGGTCTATTAATACCGCTTTATCATGTTAACGAAAACATTGAATTGGTGTTTCCTGGACGAAATGATGACAGTCCGATTGTAGATGGAGCAAAAAGATACCAGAGTATATTGTGACCAACCATTTCCACAGACAAATAAATATATAATGTTATCAGACTTTCTAGTTGGTTGCATCCAAGCGTTGATAAGAGATAAAGATATCTAGTATGATCCATGCTGTCTGGCGCGTGAGATGTTTTCAAATGAGCTGAATTATCATCCGCAGTTGTAATGACAGAAATAATTTAACTCATTTATTTGAAATCCTGAGGGACCACCCCGCTAAGAAAACTTAGATTGAATCGATCCCGACTTTCTCTTCATTTCACTTGAAAAGTTACAAAAGTATCCTAACTTTTTTAATGGATATGAGCGATAGTTTAGATTATATCCACAATAGTAGGATGGGCCAGATCGTTTTTGATTTCACCTTTAAACTGAAATTGTAGGCTACACATATTACACAATAACGTAGATGCCATTTCCGTTCAAAATATTCAATATATGCTCATTAGCCAGCTTTAATGACATGTTAATGTGTTAAAAAAATCTTACACTCACCTTTCACTGTTATTCGATATATACAGAAAATTATTTAATAAACAGTTAAACAAAATTCATAATTTTAGTTATTTTTTTTAAATTTGCAAACATCGTGTCAATATCGCCAAAGCGCGTGCATCTTTATCATCTTTGTCCTCCCAAATATTCATTGGCGGCTTCTATAGACAGAGGTCGTTCACTTTTATCTTAAACATTGATGGTCATCAGGATTTTATGGTTTCCTGTCTGCCAGCCATAACAGAACTGTGATTGAATCTGGTGATTGAATCGATCAGCAGATATAGGATGTTCACACGCCATTTAACAGCATGATATTTGCTAATGTCTTGCAATGTCTTGCACTTAATCTAATATTGTATGGCCCATTTCATTTTAAGGATCGCAGGAAAATATCGCCTTGTTGTTAGTTTTAGAACATTCCTGGGCCAGACCAAGACTAAGGGGTGGTTACTGGACGACCATCCGGTCATAGGATTTGCGTCTGGGAAATTGTTCCCCCGGAAAGACACCCCCCCCCCCCCCCTTGGATACGGCTCTGACTTGTGTTGAGCTGCCCAACCTACATAGATTGTCATTCTCTGTTACACATTATTTGCATAGGAGACTTTTAGCTCTCGTGCTGCCGAATTGTTTGTGTATATTGTTCATTCATTTGAAGCAGGAACAGCTAACGATGAAAAATAATTCCATCAATATTTCATATAGACTATATTTACCAAATTTAGTAGCATATTATCCACTTGTTTGAAAACGTATATACATCAGGTTAATGTACTTGAGACATACGGCACTACTCAACTATTGTGTATCGATCAGACGATGGAATAAGGCTTGACAAATACGACAGTTACTCATGTATGAATATGACGAAAGTCATTTTCTGTGTGCGAAATAATTCACCACTCATTGTGAAGATACATTCATTTTGGCTTCGATCTTTTTTCATCATGATCATGGTGAAAGCTTGTCTATTCCACACATTGTGTTATGTGGCAGACCATGACCGCATGCTAATGGTAGGCATTTATATTGTATTAGGACAATAAAGCTATTATTGATCTTTATCCGGAAAATAAAATTGCAGCCCACCCTCCACGAAGTAGAACGTTTAGTAGGCCTACTGGCGACGTTCTCATGCGTACTTTAGTTAGTTACTTCAGTTATAACATTGCCAGAATTTGAATAAGGTATCCGACCACGCATTCGATTAACATGTCTACTTTTAAAACCAGGGCTATATTTATTTGATTTTAAACTGGCATTTGAATGACAGCTACAAATCAATGTTAATGCTAGGAGTCATTATGCACTGGCATAGCTAACTGACGTAATGGATATACTTTAAGTCACCAGCAACAAATATTGCGATTGATTGAATGAATAATTTAAAATAATTTGCAGGCTAAGGCCATCGTGGTTTTTTCTCTCTTATAGATGAGCGCGCGCATTAGATATTAGCAGCGCATTACCGAAAAAAACATGTGTTTTTTCTGCCCAGCGCGCGCATTAGATTGTTGCCGAGTTCCGAAAAAACGAGTTAATTTCGGAAGATAAAGAAACATTTCGAAAAAAAATGTTTGGCTATGTGTCTTTTTGCTTGTTTTTTTCGTCGCCCACATTAACTGTTTTTTTAATAGTTCGCTTTTTTTTCGTCGCCCTCACTAACTTTTCTATAAATTTGTCAAATGTTGTTTTATTTGGTCGCTCTCATTAACTTTCCAAAAATTAGGTTCACTGTTTGTTTTTTCTTACATTTTGTATTTTTTTTTATCTAAAACAGAGACATAAAACACAGTCGCCTAAACGGAAGTGCACGTGCGATGAATTAGGTTAAGTACTGCCTTGCAAAAATGGTAACCAAGGCCCCACGATTTAGTTGTTCCGTTCCTATTCTAAGACGATTACATTGGCTTTTTGTATTCATTTTAAAATATGCGCATTCATTTTAAAATATGCGCAAAAACTTTCCGAACCCTAAAAGACAACCAACCGGCATATCTGGCTGACTTACTTGTTCGGCCGAAATGCTCAAAATATCTATGCTCCGCAAATACAAATAGATGTGTTGTTCCTCGTATGAAAACTAAGACTGGGTCAAGAACTTTCTCTATATCTGTTCCCTTATGGAACGCCTGTGTTAGTATGGCATGCCGAAACAATTTTAACATTCAGGAAATTATTTAAATCTCACCTATTTGATCTTGCTTTCCCACCCTAGCCCCTCAGTAGTCCGGCTCCCTATTGACGAACCCGCTTTAGAGAAGGTCGCCGAATTTAAAAAAGTGTTTTTGTTTTTTTCGCCGATGCTAGATATAAATTTTATGAATCTAGGTCAAATAGCTCATAAGCTATGGATATTATCCCTATTTTTCCTATTTACCACTTATGGGGATAAAAGGGTTGCGAAAAATTGATACAATTTTTTTTTAAATATTCCGCAGGTGCTAAAACATATATTTAGATAGAAATTTTATGAATTTAGGTTGAATACTTTTAATTGTATTGTTAATATCCATTGTTTACCACTATTTACCCCTTAATACCCCAATTTCGGGCACTAATACCAGGCGGATTTTAGAGGACTTTTGATATGTTTTTTCAAGAACATATGCTGAAATTTTCAGCTTGTTACGAATTTGGTCCGGGTTATTATCTAATAGCCCTGGACTACTTTGGCCTCTACTACGACACATGATCACGCTAAGGATTTGTACGCCGCTGAGTTGGGTCTGCTGAGGATATAGGTGCTATAGAAGTATTATTGATTGATTATTGATTGATTGATTGATACGTGATGACGGGCAACGCATTTTAAAGCTTGCGATTGATGTAATGTTTTGTCTTTAACATGTTTAAAAGCAGGTATTTAATGTACAAATAAAAATTAAAAAAATAAATACGCCGGCGGTAAAAGGGATAATTTACTACGACGTTGCTCCAGAGAAAGATATTGTTCAGTATATATCCCGCATGGATCATCCGCGTCAGATCTGACTGGAGAGATCCACCCACTGTGATTTAAAGGTTATGGTTACCATGGTGATTAGGGACTGACTTTGCCAGACAGATCACCTGGGGCGATTAACCCAGACATGACCCGCGCTGTGTGTGACACAAACAAGGAACGGGGATTTTATACTGTAAATCTAGAATTTTATGACAAAATGTGATGCTCGAGAAATCTAGTAAAACAAAATATCAAGCATATTTTTGTTTCAATTACTGTCCGCCACTGCTTGTTGATGTTTGCCATCAGGTTTCTCTCTCTTTGCAAGTATTTACCTTTTTTAGAGAAAACACGTGAAGTAAACCCAATAGTGTTTTAATGTTGGCTAGCCTTCGGCTACGTTGGCCAAACATTAACCCAGCATTTAGTCAGTGGGTAAAATGCCAGCTCGGGAAGTGTCAGAGATCGCGCTTTCGAAACCCGCTCTGGCATTCAAGTTTCAAAGAAACAAAATGTGTTTTCCCCGATTACTCATAGAGATTACGGGGAGCCTCCGTGACCGAGAGGTAGTGCGCTCGATCTCAGACCGACAGGCCTTGAATTCAAAATTGTGTGTCTGGAGGGCAGTGTTATCTCATTCATCTCATCATCCTCTTTAGTGGTTAAAGCTGCATGCTTGTGAAGTCGCATATCGCGAGTTCGAACCCCACTATGACCTTCAAATTTCAAAGAAGCAAAATGTTTCTTCCCTACTCGTAGATATATAATATTGTGAGGATCCTCCGTGACCGAGAGGTAGCGTGCTCAGACTGAGAATGCCAAGGCTCTAATTTCGAATCATGTGTCTGGATAGCAGTGTCATCTTAATCATCCCACCAGCACAAAGGCACGGGTGAATACAACCAGGGATCATAAACCATACGTTGACGAACCATATTACATCGTGATTGCTTGTGATAGGAATCTAGGAAAATAGATCTAGTTCACATCTACCAGATTTTCCGTCCCGCAACCGTTTTGTTGGGAAAACACAAGTGTATTTAATACCGATTTTTCCAGACCAGGAATCCTAGCAATCAATATACGTTGATCCTTTGTGGGTTTTTAGGACGCAGACGTTGGCCCAACGTTCTTACTACATGTGTCGACATTATCTTGTTTTGATGGGATGGTAAACATTTCCAATTGCCTGTCTGAGTGACTCCATGCTGCGTACATTAGTACAATGAGCACCAGAAAACCGAATACGTCCCATCCCGACAAATACGAAACATTGAATCAATGTTTTTTTAATACTGGTCAATCATCTGCGATGCTGGCCCGGCATTAACACAAGATTGGTTCGATATATCATATTTGCTGATATGGGTGTGAGACCAGCCTGCTACACAGTGGTCGTATGTTATCACTGGTGGTGACAGCTAAATGGTCAAATATAAAAAAAACAGCATGGTATACCAGAGCCTATTTTTCAGTGTTTGCACAATGCTGGACCAACACTGATGACGTTTATCAAACATTGCGCCAAGCCTCTCTTTACTGAGAGATGACAAATGACACAAGTCCGAATGCACATATTGATCTGTTAGCAGTCTGGTGGCTTCTGGGTCAGATTGTTGACCTTTGGACACTGATAACTTTATTTTATTGCGTCACCTCTTCATCTATTACTTTCCACCCAGGAGCGCAGTTCTCTAGCAAGGGGACGTCGTTGTACATGCCTTAATTTGCGGTGGCTCATCCTAGCTGACCTGTATGTCATAGCTCTCCACAATAATGTGTTCCTATTTCTACCAATCATAAGAAGAGAATACCTGTATCAGGTTCTAATGTGCTATTTAAAAAAACAAAATCACGAAACGATGTTATGCTTAATACTTTTAATTTAACTTGTGACCAAATATAGATGTTTAATTGAACACTCATTTCATTCCCGAAATCAATGATATAAACTCCTAGTAATTAAGACTGATTGCAGTCATGTATAGCAATGAAAGGGTTAATCTCTGGAGAATGAAGGATACGACAATGAGCCGTAATGGACACATAACATGCAGTGTGAGAGACTCTCAATGCGCTACTGCAAATCATAGTGATCCTACATAGCAAACAAAAGAAATGCAGGCCTACAAGTCAATGGCAACATTTAATGACAACACAGACTGTGTGATTTATCTTAAGACCATGTCATTTGATATTATGCCTGTTATATACATCACAAATATGTACAAAGCTGGAATTACACTTTGTTTCTCACTTCACACTATTCACGAGGGAAATACTTATTGATGTAGTTCACGAACATGGCACACTGACTTATACGTATGTTGTCCGATTCATCTAGTGTCCAAAAAGTAAATATCGCCCATATGCACACAATCAGTCGCATCGCGCATTTTTCCAAAGTGTGGAAATGCCAAAAATATGCAATATATATATATATATAAATATAATATACTTATTTACGTGTGAAAAAAATCTTTTTTTTTAAATCAAACCTTTTATGTGGATTATTTGGATTTATTGATTATTTGTTAATGGTAAATATATTCACATAGGTGGGGGTAAAATGACAATTTTAACGGCTTTATGTTCTTTCTTAGGAATCGCATTATAAAATGGTAACAACATAATATTACTTTGGTTTAAATAAAGGTTTTCACTGGCGGTTTGAATACATTTGTTCTTTTTAAAATTATTATATTATCTTATTTTCTAACAAAATGCACGATGATATTAATGGGACAGATGGGTCACATATCCTGCCATGCAAAGGTTAACAGAAGTGAGAAGTCACCTTATTTGATCCTGTTCGCATTTACAGAGCATACAATTGTCATGTTTACGTTAATATAGGGTATATTTGATGGAATAATAAAATATACTTGATTTACTATGTACTTGATTTATACTCCTTCAGCCCTTACTCCCCGCCAAATTATCTCATTTACATATTTAGTTGCTTGAAAGTGTGTCTATCTACCTCGACCCACACCTTCAAGTAGGGAAAATTAATCGTATTTGTTTGACACTTCCTTGCCTAAGTTCCCCTCACAATAGTACTCCTGGACCTGAATTTATTGAAAAATTGTAATTTTACGAGTAGACCGTCGTAAACCACCACAGGACGCAATAAAGCTAACCAGGACACATATGTATAACCTTCAGACCTTTAATTTAATATAGTTGTAAAAAGACAGAAATATCCTTTCATGGTGATTTCATCGTCAAATAAGCTGATTTTTTTACTGTGTGATATTAAAACTGTAACTGATTCCTGGTTAAAACAGTCCCTGTGTCATGTGATGTTTGTGAACATTCTGGGCCAATCAGTATTGAGGCTAGGTGTGATAAATATTCGTCCTGTTTTCTATCATGGGTACGCCACAAGGGATTTAGTAATGATCCGTACTTATTTAAGTTACATATTACAATGGTTACCAGTGTACTGGGGCGGATTAGCTTATTATGAGGTCTGGCTCTTTTGAAGATTCGCCAGTTCACTGCTGAATCACTATCTGCGACGTTGGCCCAACATGAAATCAGTTTATTTAGAGGTTATATTAGGCAAGAAACAAAAAATGTTTCTTCCCCATCCACGTGTGAAAGTCAGTATTGTGGGGAGCCTCCGTGACCGAGAGGTAGCGTGCTCGGCCTCAGACCGCCAGGGCTCGAATTTCGAATCCTGTGTCTGGAGGACAGTGTCATCTCAATCATCTCACCATCCTCAGGAGGTTCTCCTGGCCCAGTTTAGCCTATATGTGCACAAAGGTGGCCTAAAGCCCGATTCATTTCATTTTGTTATATTAGGCCTATACAAAATAATTACAGGTTTTTCAAAAAGCGCTGGTTTCGTTTGCAGTAAAAGTATGGTTATATAAATATATATGTGTACATCGGCGAATAGACAATATGCAGTTCCACCATCTTCGACGCTTGTCAAGAATTAAGCCGACATTTATAAAGCAGGAAAGTAAAATAGTTCGTCAGCAAACATTGTAGCATGTGTCACTATAATATACATGGGACAGGGACCACCACCTCTCCCCCCCCCCCTTACGACGCTATTAACCCCCTAATCGCCGGTCCCGATTATATTCGTTTTTTTTATTAATACCACCGCCTTTCACACATGGTAAAGATAAAACGTGACATCAATCAGCAAGATGTCAAAATCGTTGACCTCCGTTTTGTCAAATCTGAATAATTTTCACTCACTTGAAGGTGTGAATCGTGTCAGCGAGACACAACTTCAAGTGGGTGACAATTACATTTATTCAAATAACTTGGAGGTTAAAGGACTAAACTCTTGTGCTCTAAGCACGCTTATAGCCACGTTCCACCTTTCATCGCTTAAAAAAACAACATCTTTTCTGTCCGATAACCTTATAATTTAGCTTCTACTTAAAAAAATTCTCAATTATTTTTAACTCACTTGAAACTGTGGATCGTGTCAGAGAGACACAGCTTGAATTTCAAAATTTCACCAAAACCTAGCGATCAAAGAGTCCAATCATCCAAACGTCTGATAGTATACTCAGTACACACTGCACCGTAAAAGCCACAGCAAAACGCGACATGTCATACTTTATAATGGCTTTCTGGTTTTGTTTGATCTGCTGTTGCTGTTGATTATTATCATTTCTACGGAGTTTTCAGTTTGTATTGCTTGTATTTTTTGTATTGTTTGTATTGCAAATTATAGTATGCGTCATGAGTGAATGAATGAATGAACGAATAAATGAATGAATGAATGAATGAATGAATGAATGAATGAATGAATGAATGAATGAATGAATTCTACATTTGTGGTTACATCCTTTTAATTTTCTCGAATGTCAAGTCAGCCGAAACGCATCCACCTCTTCTTACACAATTTACAATTTCACATTATGGACGTAATCGATTGGCGGCATCTACAAATAGGTCGACCAGCATTCTGGCTAACAACCAATGATCGTCGTCGGCATTTTATCGCATCCTGTGTTATCGCTGTGACGATAAGTGTGATTGAATCTGAAGAATCGATCTGGAAATGTCACGTCGCGAGCTGGTTGTCTGAAATCCTTATTTTTACTTTCTCGTGTCAAAGGCCACTTTGTGATGCCAACCCACCTAACATAAGACGTTAACAAACTGTTAGTTTAATGCTGGGCCAGCATCGCAGACAGTGGAGCAGCTTTAAACCCAGTCGATTTAAGTAGCTGATTGCTCAACGTTTGTCTGGAGTTGATTATTTGATTTGCCCGGCATCATACAGGCTACAACGGTATATTTTTTAATTTGCTTAAAATTAGCATGTTCAAATTTTGATATTCACCGAAAAAGAAGCGACACGAAGTCTATTTTTTTATACCAGCCTTTATACAGTGGGCGGGGGCCCTGGGTTGGTGGGTCGGGGTTCGTTTCGCGGTCTCGGCGGTTCGAAAGAAGCAAAAATGTGTCTTCCCCATCCACTAGTATTGTGGGAAACCTCCGTGTCCGAGAGGTAGCGTGCTCGGCCTCAGACCTCCAGGGTTTAAATTTCGAGTCCTGTGTTCGGAGGGCAGTGTCATCTCACTCATCTCACCATCCTCAGGAGGTTCTCCTGGCCCAATTTAGCATGTATGTACACACAAGTGGCCTAATGCCCGATTTATTTGATTACCAAGTTGACCACTATCCACTTTTAATTCTTTAACTTCTGCATTATTATTTAACTTTTTGTATTCGTTCGGAGCTAGCACCCAAATTCGTTTTTTTTACATTTAAAGATCTGTTATCAATATTTTTCAAGAGACCTAATATTTTGTTTCTATATAATATTGTATTTAATATATTACGGAATCATCAAACAAAATCTAAACTTTTCAGGGGAATACCTGGGCATTGGGCTCAAATGAAAGATTACTGTGACAATTCGAGACTAAGTATTGTCAACTCTGTACAAATAGAAGTTACGCTAAATGCCATATTATCTAATTGATCTAGATTTTCTCCCATTTGAAGCTGTGTCTCGCTGACGCGATCCACAGCTTCAAGTGAGTGAACATTATTCAGATTTGACAAAATGAATGTCAATTATTTTTTAATCTTTTTGATGATTTTTTCTCCCACTTGAAGTTGTGTCTCGCTGACGTGATCCACAACTTCAAGTGAGTAAACATTATTCAGATTTAACAACATGTAAATTATTTTAAAATCTGGTTGATTGACGTATTCAAAAGCTGGTAGTAAAAGTGTTAATACAATATCAAACGAATATAATCGGGATCGACGGTTAAAAGGTTTATTAACAGCAAATGACTGCAGCAAAGGGTTTTTGCCCTTGTTAGATAAGTGTGCCAGGAAACTGAGCTACAGTAAATCAGTAATTTTATAGACTGGTGTTTTTGTTGCGAGGTAGTTTTTTTTGAATGATGCATTGTATAAAAAAGCTCCTCCAACTTGTTATCTGCCGTTGGCGCACTATTAACCCTTGTGCTACTGAATTGTTTGTGATTATGTTTTATTCATTTGAAGCTGAAAATTGCTAACGCAATTTCCAGTTTCAAATTAATGAAAACATATTTGATGAAAAATAACTGAAAATCCACCCTTTCTAGTGTTACGTACAATGGATAGCGATTGGGTTTATTAATACCGCTTTGTCATGTTAACGAAAACATTGAATTGGTGTTTCTTGGACAAAATGATGACAGTCCGATTGGAGCTGGAGCAAAAAGATACGAGAGTCTATTTTGACCAGCCATTCCCACAGACAAATAAATATAGAATGTCATGTGACTTTCTAGTTGGTCGCATCCAAGCGTTGATAAGAGAAAAAAATATCTAGTATGATCCATGCTGTCTGGCGCGTGAGATGTTTTCAAATGAGCTGTATTATCATCCGCAGTTGTAATCTGGTAATGACAGAACTAATTTAACTCATTTATTTGAGATCCTGAGGGACCACCCTGCTAAGAAGACTTAGATTGAATCGATCCCAACTTTCTTTTCATTCCACTTAAAAAAAGTTAAAAATTTATCCTATCTTTTCTAATGGATATGAGCGATAGATTAGATTATATCCACAATAGTAGGATGGGCCAGATCGTTTTTTATTTCACTTTAAACTGAAATTGTAGGCTACACATATTACACAATAACGTAGATGCCATTTTCGTTTAAAATATTCAATATAGACCCAATAGTGTTTTAATGTTAGCTAGCCTTCGGCTACGTTGGCCAAACATTAACCCAGCATTTAGTCAGTGATTAAAATGCAAGCTTGGGAAGTCAGAGATCGCGCTTTCCAAACCCGTTCTGGCATTCAAGTTTCAAAGAAACAAGATGTGATTTCCCCGATTACTCATAGAGATTACGGGGAGAATCCGTGACCGAGAGGTAGTACGCTCGGCCTCAGACCGACAGGCCTCGAATTCGAAATTGTGTGTCTGGAGGGCAGTGTTATCTCATTCATCTCACCATCCTCTTTAGTGGTTAAAGCTGCATGCTTGGAAAGTCGCATATCGCGGGTTCGAGCCTCACTATGACCTTCAAATTTCAAAGAAAGAAAATGTTTCTTCTCTGCTCACTCGTAAAAAATTCAATGTTGTGAGGATCCTCCGTGACCGAGAGGTAGCGTGCTCAGACTGAGACCGCCATGGCTCTAATTTCGAATCCTGTGTCTGGATAGCAGTGTCATCTTATTCAACTCACCAGCACAAATGTGGCCTAAGTCCCCATTCATTTTATTTCGTTTCACACAGGTGAATGAAAACAGGGATCATAAATATGGCTCACTTCACAGTATTGCGGTCACGTTTTATAGACGCACAGACATTCTGTGATTTAATCCATACAGATCTGACGTCCGCTTTGTGTACCAGACGTCGACGAACCATATTACAACTTGATTGCTTGTGATAGAAATCTAGGAAAATAGATCTAGTTTACATCTGTCAGATGAGCTTCCTTCCGTATTTTTTTTGTTTGAGAAAATACAAGTGTATTTAATACCGATTTTTCCAGACCAGTAATCCTAGCAATCAATATCCCTTGATCCTTTGTGGGTTTTTAGGACGCAAACGTTGGCCCGACGTTCTGACTACATGTGTCGAGCTTATCTTGTTTTGATGGGATGGTAAACATTTCCAATTGCCTGTCTGAGTGAGTCCATGCTGCGTACAGTAGTACAATAAGCACCAGAAAACCGAATACGTCCCATCCCGACAAATGCAATACATAGAATCAATGTTTTTTTAATACTGGTCAATTATCTGCGACGCTGGCCCAGCATTAACACAAGATTGGCCCAATATATCATGTTTGCTGGGATGGGTGTGAGACCAGCCTGCTACACAGTGGTCGTATGTTATCACTGGTGGTGACAGCCAAATGGATCAAATATAAAAAGACAGCATGGTATACCAGAGCCTATTGTTCAATATCTGCACAATGCTGGGCCAACACTGATGACGTTTATCAAACATTGCGCCAAGCCTCTCTTTTTCTGGGAGATTACAAATGACACAAGTATGAATGCACATATTGATCTGTTGGCAGTCTGGTGGCTTCTGGGTCAGATTGTTGACCTTTGGACACTGATAGCGTTACTTTATTGCGTCACCTCTATATCTATTACTTTCCACCCAGGAGCGCAGTTCTCTAGCAAAGGAACGCCGACATCAATGATATAAACTGCTAGTAATTAAGAATGACTGCAGTCATGTAAAGCAATGAAAGGGTTAATCTGTGGAGAATAGATGAGACGACGATGAGCCTTAATGGAGACGTAACAAGCAGTGTGAGAGACTCTCAATGCGCTACTGCAAATCATAGTGATCCTACATAGCAAACAATAGGAATACCGGCCTACAAGTCAATGGCAACATTTATTGACAACACTGACTGTGTGATTTATCATAAGACCAGGTCATTTGATATTATGCCTGTTATATACATCACAAATATGTACAAAGCTGGAAATACACTTTGTTTCTCACTTCACACTATTCATGAGGGAAATAATTATTGATGTACCCCACGAACATGGCACACTGACTTCTACGTATGTTGTCCGATTTATCTAGTGTCCAAATAGTAAATATCGCCCATATGCACACAATCAGTCGCATCGCGCATTTTCCCAAAGTGCGAAAATACCAAAAATATGCAATATATATATATACTTATTAACGTGTAAAAAACCCTCTTTTTTTTAAATCAAACCTTTCATGTGGATTATTTGGATTTATTGATTATTTTTTAATGGTAAATATATTCACATAGGTGGAAGTGAAATGACATTTTAACGGCTTTATGTTCTTTCTTGGGAATCGCATTTTAAAATGGTAACAACATAATATAATGGTTTAAATGAAGGTTTTCACTGGCGGTTTGTATACATTTGTTCATTTTAAAATTATTACATTATCTTATTTTCTAAAAAAAAACGCACGATGGGACTAAAGGGACAAATGGGTCACATATCCTGCCATGCAAAAGTTAACAAAAGTGAGAAGTCACTTTATTTGATCCTGTTCGCATTTGCAGAGCATACAGTTATCATGTTTACGTTAATATACGGTATATTTGATGGAATATTAAAATATACTTGATTTACTATGTACTTGATTTATGCTCCTTTAGCCCTTACTCCCCGCAAAGTATCTCATTCCTGGTTAAAACAGTCCCTGTGTCATGTGATGTTTGTGAACATTCTGGGCCAATCAGTATTGAGGCTAGGTGTGATAAATATTCGTCCTGTTTTCTATCATGGGTACGCCACAAGGGATTTAGTAATGATCCGTACTTATTTAAGTTACATATTACAATGGTTACCAGTGTACTGGGGCGGATTAGCTTATTATGAGGTCTGGCTCTTTTGAAGATTCGCCGGTTCACTGCTGAATCACTATCTGCGACGATGGCCCAACATGAAATCAGTTTATTTAGAGGTTATATTAGGCCTATACAAAATAATTACAGGTTTTCAAATAAAGCTGGTTTCGTTTGCAGTAAAAGAATGCTAATATAACTACATATGTGTACATCGGCGAGTAGACGATATTAGTTGTTGTTGTCACCTGAAACCAGTACTGTTTTAATGCAGTTCCACCATCTGCGACGCTGGCCAAGAATTAAGCCGACAAAGCAGGAAAGTAAAATAGCTCGTCAGCAAACATTGTAAGTAAGTTTATTCAGCAATAGATTTACAATCTGTGTGCATACATATAAACATATATCAACAAGTGCATGTTTGACGCGTAAAATATCTTTGCAACAGATAACCCGTGAACAGTGATGCAATGAAGTGATCCAATTTTGTGTGTGTGTGTGTGTATGAGAAAATGTACTGTAATACTAAGAATCACGTAGATATAAAAAAAAGTTTTCTTAACACAGATGGTTCTTCAGAAGATAAGAGAGAGGATAATTTAAGCATATTTGGCCTAAAAGTGTAATAGCGGGGTAACACATGTTTGATGTGACGTGTGTTCTCACATTCAAACAAACAATGAAATTCATCTCCTAAGTCATTACATGTTGGACATAGCCGTTCGTTGTAGGGTCTGCGATTTCTCCCTCTGCCTTGAATTACACTTGGTAGTGAATGATTCTTGGTTCGAAATCTTATAAGAGAAATTATGTGCTTACAATTTGTTACCATATGGAAATAATTTTGACATCGAAAGTGGTTTATTATGTTTTTGTATATTGAACAGCTCGACCTGGTACTTACTGAAGTAAGCCATTGTTGAATGTATTGATCGCGTAATCTCTGTTTAAATAAACTAATAAAAAATGTTCTATTTGCAACACCGTGCTGCATCCAGGCATAGCCAAAACCCAAATTAAATAACATGTCTCTTACTAGAGCAGCCCAGTTAACAATTGTATTATCTGCAGTGATAGTGTGTAACATTATTTTTAAAAAGATTTGAACCAATGGACTTAATTCTCTGGTACAATTTTCAGCCAGTATTACACTATGCGTACCTTCTTTTCTAAAATTAGTGGGCATCTTCCAAGTTTCACGTGTACCATTTCGTTGGTTGTTGATTAAGACACTTTCAAAACCCATTTACAAAATTTCAGATGTACTCTCTCCATCGCCGCAGCAGTGTGGAATCCCCATAATGAGTAGAGTAATACAGGTAAGACAAGTCTCTCGAATGACATAAATAATAGTTCTGGTTCAGGGTCGATCAATTCATACGCTATACCCTGAATTGAAAATAATGCTCGCAACCCCCTGTCTGCTAAATCTTGTTGGGTGCCTGAAAATTTCCCTGTACTAGAAAACATAATACCTAAATATGAGAAATGTTCTACTTCTTCTAAAATTGAGTCACCATAAAATGGACCATCACCCATGGATAACCTCCCACCCTTCCTAAATACAACTGTCTTAGTTTTGAGTATATTAACACATAATTTCCACCTTTAACAATAATCATGAACAGAATCCAGGCTATTTTGCAAATCTAATCTACTCTCAGCTATTAAGACAAAGTCATCGGCATACAATAAAAGACATAGTTTAAGATCGTCAACAGTTATCCATTCGCTTCCACTTTCATGCAACATTTCTCTCATATCATTAACATACATACTAAATAAAAGGGGTGACAAGCTCTCAGCTTGTCGTACTACCAGAAAACTATTAAATGTATTTGATGTTCCTCCACCATACCGTACTCTGGTCAAGAATTAAGTCGACATTTATAAAACAGGAAAGTAAAATAGCTCGTCAGCAAACATGGTAGCATGTGTCACTATAATATACATGGGACATTACGACGCTATTAACCCTTTAATCGCCGGTCCCGATTATATTCGTTTTTTATTAATACCACCGCCTTTCACACATGGTAAAGATAACACGTGACATCAATCAGCAAGGTGTCAAAATCGTTGAGCTCCGTTTTATCAAATCTGAATAATTTCCACTCACTTGAAGGTGTGAATCGTGACACAACTTCAAGTGGGTGACAATTGCATTTATTCAAATAACTTGGAGGTTAAAGGACTAAACCCTTGTGCTCTAAGCACGCTTATAGCCACGTTCCACCTTTCATCGCTTAAAAAAACAACATCTTTTCTGTCCGATAACCTTATAATTTAGCTTCTACTTAAAAATATTCTCAATTATTTTTAACTCACTTGAAACTGTGGATTGTGTCAGGGAGACACAGCTTAAATTTCAAATTTCCACAAAAACCTAGCGATCAAAGAGTCCAATCATCCAAACGTTTGATAGTATACTCAGTAAACACTGCACCGTAAAAGCCACAGCAAAACGCGACATGTCATACTTTATAATGGCTTTCTGGTTTTGTTTGATCTGCTGTTGCTGTTGATTATTATTATTTCTACGGAGTTTTCAGTTTGTATTGCTTGTATTTTTTGTATTGTTTGTATTGCAAATTATAGTATGCGTCATGAGTGAATGAATGAATGAATGAATGAATGAATAAATGAATAAATGAATGAATGAATGAATGAATGAATGAATGAATGAATGAATGAATGAATGAATGAATGAATGAATGAATAAACAAAATGAACAAATAAATGAATGAATGAATGAATAAATGAATGAATGAATGAATGAATGAATGAATGAATGAATGAATGAATGAATGAATGAATGAATGAATGAATGAATGAATGAATGAATGAATGAATGCATTTGAAGTCAAATGATGAGAGCACTGGCCAACATTTCTGGTTACATCCTTTTAATTTTCTCGAATGTCAAGTCAGCCGAAACGCATCCACCGCTTCTTACACAATTTACAGTTTCACATGATGGACGTAATCGATTGGCGGCATCTACAAATAGGTCGACCAGCTTCCTCACTAACAACCAATGATCGTCGTCGGCATTTTATCGCATCCTGTGTTATCGCTGTGACGATAACTGTGATTGAATCTCAAGAATCGATTCGGAAATGTCATGTAGCGAGCTGGTTGTCTGAAATCCTTATTTTTACTTTCTCGTGTCAAAGGCCACTTTGTGATGCCAACCCACCTAACATAAGACGTTAACAAACTGTTGGTTTAATGCTGGGCCAGCATCGCAGACAGTGGAGCAGCTTTAAACCCAAAGTGAGTTGACGTCTCATACTAGCTGTCAATTTAAGTAGCTGATTGTTCAACGTTTGTCTGGAGTTGAATCAGTATTTGATTTGCCCGGCATCATACAGGCTACAACGGTATTTTTTCTAATTTGCCTAAAATTAGCATGTTCAAATTTTGATATTCACTGAAAAAGAAGCGACACGAAGTCTATTTTTTGATACCAACCTTTATACAGTGGGCGGGGGCCCTGGGTTGGTGGGTCGGGGTTCGTTTCGCGGTCTCGGCGGTTTGAAAGAAGCAAAAATGTGTCTTCCCCATCCACTAGTATTGTAGGAAATATCCGTGTCCGAGAGGTAGCGTGCTCGGCCTCAGAACTCCAGGGTTTAAATTTCGAATCCTGTGTTCGTAGGGCAGTGTCATCTCACCATCCTCAGGAGGTTCTCCTGGCCCAATTTAGCATGTATGTACACCCAAGTGGCCTAATGCCCGATTTATTTGATTACCAAGTTGACCATTATCCACTTTTAATTCTTTAACTTCTGCATTATTATTTAACTTTTTGTATTTGCTCGGAACTAGCACCCAAATTCGTTTTTTTACCATTAAACGATCTGTTATCAACATTTTTCAAGAGACCTAATATTTTGTTTCTATATAATTTTGTATTTAATATATTACGGAATCATCAAACGAAATCTAAACTTTTCAGGGGAATACCTGGGCATTGGGCTCAAATGAAAGATTACTGTGACAATTCGAGACTAAGTATTGTCAACTCTGTACAAATAGAAGTTACGCTAAATGCCATATTATCTAATTGATCTAGATTTTCTCCCATTTGAAGCTGTGTCTCGCTGACGCGATCCACAGCTTCAAGTGAGTGAACATTATTCAGATTTGACAAAATGAATGTCAATTATTTTTTAATCTTTTTGATGATTTTTTCTCCCACTTGAAGTTGTGTCTCGCTGACGTGATCCACAACTTCAAGTGAGTAAACATTATTCAGATTTAACAGCATGTAAATTATTTTAAAATCTGGTTGATTGACGTATTCAAAAGCTGGTAGTAAAAGTGTTAATACAATATCAAACGAATATAATCGGGATCGACGGTTAAAAGGTTTATTAACAGCAAATGACTGCAGCAAAGGGTTTTTGCCCTTGTTAGATAAGTGTGCCAGGAAACTGAGCTACAGTAAATCAGTAATTTTATAGACTGGTGTTTTTGTTGCGTGGTAGTTTTTTTTGAATGATGCATTGTATAAAAAAGCTCCTCCAACTTGTTATCTGCCGTTGGCGCACTATTAACCCTTGTGCTACTGAATTGTTTGTGATTATGTTTTATTCATTTGAAGCTGAAAATTGCTAACGCAATTTCCAGTTTCAAATTAATGAAAACATATTTGATGAAAAATAACTGAAAATCCACCCTTTCTAGTGTTACGTACAATGGATAGCGATTGGGTTTATTAATACCGCTTTGTCATGTTAACGAAAACATTGAATTGGTGTTTCTTGGACAAAATGATGACAGTCCGATTGGAGCTGGAGCAAAAAGATACGAGAGTCTATTTTGACCAGCCATTCCCACAGACAAATAAATATAGAATGTCATGTGACTTTCTAGTTGGTCGCATCCAAGCGTTGATAAGAGAAAAAAATATCTAGTATGATCCATGCTGTCTGGCGCGTGAGATGTTTTCAAATGAGCTGTATTATCATCCGCAGTTGTAATCTGGTAATGACAGAACTAATTTAACTCATTTATTTGAGATCCTGAGGGACCACCCTGCTAAGAAGACTTAGATTGAATCGATCCCAACTTTCTTTTCATTCCACTTAAAAAAAGTTAAAAATTTATCCTATCTTTTCTAATGGATATGAGCGATAGATTAGATTATATCCACAATAGTAGGATGGGCCAGATCGTTTTTTATTTCACTTTAAACTGAAATTGTAGGCTACACATATTACACAATAACGTAGATGCCATTTTCGTTTAAAATATTCAATATAGACCCAATAGTGTTTTAATGTTAGCTAGCCTTCGGCTACGTTGGCCAAACATTAACCCAGCATTTAGTCAGTGATTAAAATGCAAGCTTGGGAAGTCAGAGATCGCGCTTTCCAAACCCGTTCTGGCATTCAAGTTTCAAAGAAACAAGATGTGATTTCCCCGATTACTCATAGAGATTACGGGGAGAATCCGTGACCGAGAGGTAGTACGCTCGGCCTCAGACCGACAGGCCTCGAATTCGAAATTTTGTGTCTGGAGGGCAGTGTTATCTCATTCATCTCACCATCCTCTTTAGTGGTTAAAGCTGCATGCTTGGAAAGTCGCATATCGCGGGTTCGAGCCTCACTATGACCTTCAAATTTCAAAGAAAGAAAATGTTTCTTCTCTGCTCACTCGTAAAAAATTCAATGTTGTGAGGATCCTCCGTGACCGAGAGGTAGCGTGCTCAGACTGAGACCGCCATGGCTCTAATTTCGAATCCTGTGTCTGGATAGCAGTGTCATCTTATTCAACTCACCAGCACAAATGTGGCCTAAGTCCCCATTCATTTTATTTCGTTTCACACAGGTGAATGAAAACAGGGATCATAAATATGGCTCACTTCACAGTATTGCGGTCACGTTTTATAGACGCACAGACATTCTGTGATTTAATCCATACAGATCTGACGTCCGCTTTGTGTACCAGACGTCGACGAACCATATTACAACTTGATTGCTTGTGATAGAAATCTAGGAAAATAGATCTAGTTTACATCTGTCAGATGAGCTTCCTTCCGTATTTTTTTTGTTTGAGAAAATACAAGTGTATTTAATACCGATTTTTCCAGACCAGTAATCCTAGCAATCAATATCCCTTGATCCTTTGTGGGTTTTTAGGACGCAAACGTTGGCCCGACGTTCTGACTACATGTGTCGAGCTTATCTTGTTTTGATGGGATGGTAAACATTTCCAATTGCCTGTCTGAGTGACTCCATGCTGCGTACAGTAGTACAATAAGCACCAGAAAACCGAATACGTCCCATCCCGACAAATGCAATACATAGAATCAATGTTTTTTTAATACTGGTCAATTATCTGCGACGCTGGCCCAGCATTAACACAAGATTGGCCCAATATATCATGTTTGCTGGGATGGGTGTGAGACCAGCCTGCTACACAGTGGTCGTATGTTATCACTGGTGGTGACAGCCAAATGGATCAAATATAAAAAGACAGCATGGTATACCAGAGCCTATTGTTCAATATCTGCACAATGCTGGGCCAACACTGATGACGTTTATCAAACATTGCGCCAAGCCTCTCTTTTTCTGGGAGATTACAAATGACACAAGTATGAATGCACATATTGATCTGTTGGCAGTCTGGTGGCTTCTGGGTCAGATTGTTGACCTTTGGACACTGATAGCGTTACTTTATTGCGTCACCTCTATATCTATTACTTTCCACCCAGGAGCGCAGTTCTCTAGCAAAGGAACGCCGACATCAATGATATAAACTGCTAGTAATTAAGAATGACTGCAGTCATGTAAAGCAATGAAAGGGTTAATCTGTGGAGAATAGATGAGACGACGATGAGCCTTAATGGAGACGTAACAAGCAGTGTGAGAGACTCTCAATGCGCTACTGCAAATCATAGTGATCCTACATAGCAAACAATAGGAATACCGGCCTACAAGTCAATGGCAACATTTATTGACAACACTGACTGTGTGATTTATCATAAGACCAGGTCATTTGATATTATGCCTGTTATATACATCACAAATATGTACAAAGCTGGAAATACACTTTGTTTCTCACTTCACACTATTCATGAGGGAAATAATTATTGATGTACCCCACGAACATGGCACACTGACTTCTACGTATGTTGTCCGATTTATCTAGTGTCCAAATAGTAAATATCGCCCATATGCACACAATCAGTCGCATCGCGCATTTTCCCAAAGTGCGAAAATACCAAAAATATGCAATATATATATATATACTTATTAACGTGTAAAAAACCCTCTTTTTTTTAAATCAAACCTTTCATGTGGATTATTTGGATTTATTGATTATTTTTTAATGGTAAATATATTCATATAGGTGGAAGTGAAATGACATTTTAACGGCTTTATGTTCTTTCTTGGGAATCGCATTTTAAAATGGTAACAACATAATATAAAGGTTTAAATGAAGGTTTTCACTGGCGGTTTGTATACATTTGTTCATTTTAAAATTATTACATTATCTTATTTTCTAAAAAAAAACGCACGATGGGACTAAAGGGACAAATGGGTCACATATCCTGCCATGCAAAAGTTAACAAAAGTGAGAAGTCACTTTATTTGATCCTGTTCGCATTTGCAGAGCATACAGTTATCATGTTTACGTTAATATACGGTATATTTGATGGAATATTAAAATATACTTGATTTACTATGTACTTGATTTATGCTCCTTTAGCCCTTACTCCCCGCAAAGTATCTCATTCCTGGTTAAAACAGTCCCTGTGTCATGTGATGTTTGTGAACATTCTGGGCCAATCAGTATTGAGGCTAGGTGTGATAAATATTCGTCCTGTTTTCTATCATGGGTACGCCACAAGGGATTTAGTAATGATCCGTACTTATTTAAGTTACATATTACAATGGTTACCAGTGTACTGGGGCGGATTAGCTTATTATGAGGTCTGGCTCTTTTGAAGATTCGCCGGTTCACTGCTGAATCACTATCTGCGACGATGGCCCAACATGAAATCAGTTTATTTAGAGGTTATATTAGGCCTATACAAAATAATTACAGGTTTTCAAATAAAGCTGGTTTCGTTTGCAGTAAAAGAATGTTAATATAACTACATATGTGTACATCGGCGAGTAGACGATATTAGTTGTTGTTGTCACCTGAAACCAGTACTGTTTTAATGCAGTTCCACCATCTGCGACGCTGGCCAAGAATTAAGCCGACAAAGCAGGAAAGTAAAATAGCTCGTCAGCAAACATTGTAAGTAAGTTTATTCAGCAATAGATTTACAATCTGTGTGCATACATATAAACATATATCAACAAGTGCATGTTTGACGCGTAAAATATCTTTGCAACAGATAACCCGTGAACAGTGATGCAATAAAGTGATCCAATTTTGTGTGTGTGTGTGTGTATGAGAAAATGTACTGTAATACTAAGAATCACGTAGATATAAAAAAAAGTTTTCTTAACACAGATGGTTCTTCAGAAGATAAGAGAGAGGATAATTTAAGCATATTTGGCCTAAAAGTGTAATAGCGGGGTAACACATGTTTGATGTGACGTGTGTTCTCACATTCAAACAAACAATGAAATTCATCTCCTAAGTCATTACATGTTAAGATAAGATAAGATTTATTTTAAGTCGCACATAAAAACATATAACATTAGCTCTAACGAGCTAGTACAAGCGACATATAAAGTAAAACAATAAATATAACAGCTAAAACAAGCAGGTTGGCTGGCAGGAAGTCATCATGAAATGTAAAAAAAAAATAAAAAAAAAATATATATATTACGGATTATATAGACAAATACTTATAAAAAACAAATAATGTAAATGAGTTGTTAAAAGTTACATAATCCATTTTGGCACATAAAAGTAGATTACCCGATTTTATAAAAAACTTATGATGTATATGCAAAAAATAAATTATGGCTAAAAGTTACGTAAAAAACATTTGTCATTTATTAATAATTGCATAACTGTATCACATTTTCGAGGGACCTACATCTAATTTTGCTCTCAATTAAATGGAAAAATAAGCTCGCAGGCCATTTCTGAAAGTTTTGAGGTCTCTGGTTATTCTCAATGCCTCTGGCAAAGAGTTCCAGATTTTAGGGGCCAAAAAGCAAAAGGAATTTGTTCCATGTCGCACCCTCTTCATGAGAGGAATTTTCAGGATATTTTCAGAATTTCTTAAATTGCGGGTGCGAAAGCGTTTCTTAATCAGTTCAAGGAGGTATGTTGGTGCTAAGTCATTAAGAATTTTGAAAGTCTGAATGGCGATGTTCATTTGTCTCCCAACTTCCAGAGATGGCAAGCGAGCTTTATTCAGGAGGGACTCATAGGAGGCGGTATGGTTGGAATAAACACACTTTAGAGCCCTCTCCTGAATCTTTTCCATACAGCGTGCATTTGGAGCACTACAGTGATACCAGACGGCTGAGCAGTATTGAAAGTGGCTGAGGATGAACGCTCTGAAAAGAGCCAATTTGGCCTTGATGTCAAGGCAAAACGACAGTCTTCTCAGAGCGCTCAGCTGTCTGCCAGCTTTCTTACAAATTTCTTCTGTGTGTATCGAAAAATTCAAATTTTCATCAATATTAATGCCTAAAAGTTTGACTACTTTTTCAGGTTGAATTATACAGCCGTCTAGTATCACTGGGGACGCAACTTTACAGTTAAAAAATATCAACTGAAATTTTTCAGGGTTGGCTTGCATTAAGTTAATGGAAAACCACCATATAGCTTTTGCTGCCTCAGCTTCGAGGCATGATTTTACAATCTGGAAATTTGGATGTGCAAAAGAAAGAGTGTTGTCATCTGCATAATTTGTGAGGCGTGCTCGTTTAATAAAGTAGAAAATGTCATTTATGAATACATTAAAGAAAATTGGGCCAAGAACTGAACCTTGTGGCACACCCTTAATGGTGGTTTTCCATGAACTGTGCACGTTACCTATCCGGACACGTTGCTCACGATCTGTGAGGTATGATTTAAGGTATGTTGGACATAGCCGTTCGTTGTAGGGTCTGCGATTTCTCCCTCTGCCTTGAATTACACTTGGTAGTGAATGATTCTTGGTTCGAAATCTTATAAGAGAAATTATGTGCTTACAATTTGTTACCATATGGAAATAATTTTTACATCGAAAGTGGTTTATTATGTTTTTGTATATTGAACAGCTCGACCTGGTACTTACTGAAGTAAGCCATTGTTGAATGTATTGATCGCGTAATCTCTGTTTAAATAAACTAATAAAAAATGTTCTATTTGCAACACCGTGCTGCATCCAGGCATAGCCAAAACCCAAATTAAATAACATGTCTCTTACTAGAGCAGCCCAGTTAACAATTGTATTATCTGCAGTGATAGTGTGTAACATTATTTTTAAAAAGATTTGAACCAATGGACTTAATTCTCTGGTACAATTTTCAGCCAGTATTACACTATGCGTACCTTCTTTTCTAAAATTAGTGGGCATCTTCCAAGTTTCACGTGTACCATTTCGTTGGTTGTTGATTAAGACACTTTCAAAACCCATTTACAAAATTTCAGATGTACTCTCTCCATCGCCGCAGCAGTGTGGAATCCCCATAATGAGTAGAGTAATACAGGTAAGACAAGTCTCTCGAATAACATAAATAATAGTTCTGGTTCAGGGTCGATCAATTCATACGCTATACCCTGAATTGAAAATAATGCTCGCAACCCCCTGTCTGCTAAATCTTGTTGGGTGCCTGAAAATTTCCCTGTACTAGAAAACATAATACCTAAATATGAGAAATGTTCTACTTCTTCTAAAATTGAGTCACCATAAAATGGACCATCACCCATGGATAACCTCCCACCCTTCCTAAATACAACTGTCTTAGTTTTGAGTATATTAACACATAATTTCCACCTTTAACAATAATCATGAACAGAATCCAGGCTATTTTGCAAATCTAATCTACTCTCAGCTATTAAGACAAAATCATCGGCATACAATAAAAGACATAGTTTAAGATCGTCAACAGTTATCCATTCGCTTCCACTTTCATGCAACATTTCTCTCATATCATTAACATACATACTAAATAAAAGGGGTGACAAGCTCTCAGCTTGTCGTACTCCCAGAAAACTATTAAATGTATTTGATGTTCCTCCACCATACCGTACTCTGGTCAAGAATTAAGTCGACATTTATAAAACAGGAAAGTAAAATAGCTCGTCAGCAAACATTGTAGCATGTGTCACTATAATATACATGGGACAGGGACCACCACCCCCCCCCCCCTTACGACGCTATTAACCCTTTAATCGCCGGTCCCGATTATATTCGTTTTTTATTAATACCACCGCCTTTCACACATGGTAAAGATAACACGTGACATCAATCAGCAAGGTGTCAAAATCGTTGAGCTCCGTTTTATCAAATCTGAATAATTTCCACTCACTTGAAGGTGTGAATCGTGACACAACTTCAAGTGGGTGACAATTGCATTTATTCAAATAACTTGGAGGTTAAAGGACTAAACCCTTGTGCTCTAAGCACGCTTATAGCCACGTTCCACCTTTCATCGCTTAAAAAAACAACATCTTTTCTGTCCGATAACCTTATAATTTAGCTTCTACTTAAAAATATTCTCAATTATTTTTAACTCACTTGAAACTGTGGATTGTGTCAGGGAGACACAGCTTAAATTTCAAATTTCCACAAAAACCTAGCGATCAAAGAGTCCAATCATCCAAACGTTTGATAGTATACTCAGTAAACACTGCACCGTAAAAGCCACAGCAAAACGCGACATGTCATACTTTATAATGGCTTTCTGGTTTTGTTTGATCTGCTGTTGCTGTTGATTATTATTATTTCTACGGAGTTTTCAGTTTGTATTGCTTGTATTTTTTGTATTGTTTGTATTGCAAATTATAGTATGCGTCATGAGTGAATGAATGAATGAATGAATGAATGAATAAATGAATAAATGAATGAATGAATGAATGAATGAATGAATGAATGAATGAATGAATGAATGAATGAATGAATAAACAAAATGAACAAATAAATGAATGAATGAATGAATAAATGAATGAATGAATGAATGAATGAATGAATGAATGAATGAATGAATGAATGAATGAATGAATGAATGAATGAATGCATTTGAAGTCAAATGATGAGAGCACTGGCCAACATTTCTGGTTACATCCTTTTAATTTTCTCGAATGTCAAGTCAGCCGAAACGCATCCACCGCTTCTTACACAATTTACAGTTTCACATGATGGACGTAATCGATTGGCGGCATCTACAAATAGGTCGACCAGCTTCCTCACTAACAACCAATGATCGTCGTCGGCATTTTATCGCATCCTGTGTTATCGCTGTGACGATAACTGTGATTGAATCTCAAGAATCGATTCGGAAATGTCATGTAGCGAGCTGGTTGTCTGAAATCCTTATTTTTACTTTCTCGTGTCAAAGGCCACTTTGTGATGCCAACCCACCTAACATAAGACGTTAACAAACTGTTGGTTTAATGCTGGGCCAGCATCGCAGACAGTGGAGCAGCTTTAAACCCAAAGTGAGTTGACGTCTCATGCTAGCTGTCAATTTAAGTAGCTGATTGTTCAACGTTTGTCCGGAGTTGAATCAGTATTTGGTTTGCCCGGCATCATACAGGCTACAACGGTATATTTTCTAATTTGCCTAAAATTAGCATGTTCAAATTTTGATATTCACTGAAAAAGAAGCGACACGAAGTCTATTTTTTGATACCAACCTTTATACAGTGGGCGGGGGCCCTGGGTTGGTGGGTCGGGGTTCGTTTCGCGGTCTCGGCGGTTTGAAAGAAGCAAAAATGTGTCTTCCCCATCCACTAGTATTGTAGGAAATATCCGTGTCCGAGAGGTAGCGTGCTCGGCCTCAGAACTCCAGGGTTTAAATTTCGAATCCTGTGTTCGTAGGGCAGTGTCATCTCACCATCCTCAGGAGGTTCTCCTGGCCCAATTTAGCATGTATGTACACCCAAGTGGCCTAATGCCCGATTTATTTGATTACCAAGTTGACCATTATCCACTTTTAATTCTTTAACTTCTGCATTATTATTTAACTTTTTGTATTTGCTCGGAGCTAGCACCCAAATTCGTTTTTTTACCATTAAACGATCTGTTATCAACATTTTTCAAGAGACCTAATATTTTGTTTCTATATAATTTTGTATTTAATATATTACGGAATCATCAAACGAAATCTAAACTTTTCAGGGGAATAACTGGGCATTGGGCTCAAATGGAAGATTACTGTGACAATTCGAGACTAAGTATTAACAACTCCGTACAAATAGAAGTAACGCTAAATGCTTCAAGTACACAGTTAAATGTAAGTTTTACATATTTAGCAAAATAATACAAATTGTAATGCCACCATTAACCCGTTAACCGCCATATTATGTAATTGATCTAGATTTTTCTCCCATTTTAAGTTGTGTCTCGCTGACGCGATCCACAGCTTCAAGTGAGTGAACATTATTCAGATTTGACAAAATAGATATCAATTATTTTTAAATCTTTTTGATGAATTTTTCTCCCACTTGAAGTTGTGTCTCGCTGACGTGATCAACAACTTCAAGTGAGTAAACATTATTTAGATTTAACAACATGTAAATTATTTTGAAATCTGGTTAAAAGGTTTATTAACAGCAAATGACTGCAGCAAAGGGTTTTTGCCCTTGTTAGATAAGTGTGCCAGGAAACTGAGCTACAGTAAATCAGTAATTTTATAGACTGGTGTTTTTGTTGCGTGGTAGTTTTTTTTAATGATGTATTGTATAAAAAAGCTCCTCCAACTTGTTATCTGCCGTTGGCGCACTATTAACCCTTGTGCTACTGAATTGTTTGTGATTATGTTTGATTCATTTGAAGCTGAAAATTGCTAACGCAATTTCCAGTTTCAAATTAATGAAAACATATTTGATGAAAAATAACTGAAAATCCACCCGTTGCCAGTTTTTTTAATTCTATTTCGTCTGAAATTTGCTTGAAAACGTATATATATACGGTCTTAGCAGCACAAGGGTTAAAAAAAACATTGAATCATGCCACACCGCACGTATATTCACCTGAGCTCCACCAGGATTATTTTATCCTGAGAACAGGGGTGGAGCCTATGGATCTCATGACCTCGGTTAGGCTCTAATTTGTTCTGGCAGTTCATGATCAAAGTAATATTAAAACTCACACTTTGATTATATTATTGTGGTAATTATTAAGTTTACACACATGAGTGAAATATGATCATACGTACAATAAATACAATTATTGGATAATTCTGCCTTATGACACGATAACACGATATAATATTAACATATTTTTCAATTTTAAATTAACAGGAAATACCACAACATACAGAAACCATAAAAGCCGCGTCTGTAAAGGGAAGGTTACATTTCTACAAAATAAACTGTGTCCTGGTACTCATTTGGGGGGTAATACGGTATGGTTAAATGAGGAATCTTAACACAAGATTGTTCAAGATATAGCTCTTTCTAGTGTTACGTACAATGAATAGCGATTGGGTCTATTAATACCGCTTTATCATGTTAATGAAAACATTGAATTGGCGTTTCTTGGACGAATGATGACAGTCCGATTGTAGCTGGAGCAAAAAGATACGAGAGTATATTGTGACCAGCCATTCCCACAGACAAATAAATATATAATGTTATCAGACTTTCTAGTTGGTCGCATTCAGCCGTTGATAAGAGAAAAAAATATCTAGTATAATCCATGCTGTCTGGCGCGTGAGATGTTTTCAAATGAGCTGTATTATCATCCGCAGTTGTAATGACAGAACTAATTTAACTCATTTATTTGAGATCCTGAGGGCCCACCCCGCTAAGAAAACTTAGATTGAATCGATCCCAACTTTCTCTTCATTCCACTTAAAAAAAGTTAAAAATTAATCCTAACTTTTCTAATGGATATGAGTGATAGTTTAGATTATATCCACAATAGTAGGATGGGCCAGATCGTTTTTGATTTCACTTTAAACTGAAATTGTAGGCTACACATATTACACAATAACGTAGATGCCATTTTCGTTTAAAATATTCAATATGCATGTATGCTGATCAGCCAGATTTAATGACATGTTAATGTGTTTAAAAAATCTTACACTCACCTTTCACTGTTATTCGATATATACAGAAAATTATTTAATAAACAGATAAACAAATTTCATAGTTTAAGTTATTATTTTTTTTAACTTGCAAACATCGTTTCCATATCACCAAAGCGTACATCTTTATCATCCTTATCCTCCCAATCATTAATTGGCGGCTTCTATATACAGAGGTCGTTCAGTTTTATCCTCAACATTAATGGTTGTCAGAATTTTATGGTTTCCTGTCTGCCAGCCATAACATAATTGTGATTGAATCTGGTGATTGAATCGATCAGCAGACATAGGACGTTCACACGCCATTTAACAGCATGATATTTGCTAATGTCTTGCAATGTCTTGCACCTAATTCAATATTGTATGGCCCATTTCATTTTAAGGATCGCAGGAAAATATTGCCTTGTTGTAAGTTTTAGAACATTTCCAGAGCCAGACCAAGACAAAGAGGGGGGGGGGGGTTATTGGACGACCATCCGGCCATAGGCTCTGCGTCTGGGGACTTGTTCCCCTGGAAAGTTTGGAGAAACAAGGTAATATTAAATTGCTTTAATGACCATTTTCAATCATGTTCAGCCTACCCTAAAGTACAACGCATTTTGTGGATATACAAGGGGGCTACAGACACCCCCCTCCCCCTTGGATACGGCTCTGACTTCTGTTGAGCTGCCCAACCTACATCGATCGTCATTCTCTGTTACACATTATTTGCATAGGAGACTTTTAGCTCTCGTGCTGCCGAGTTGTTCGTGTCTATTGTTCATTCATTTGAAGCTGGAACAGCTAACGATGAAAAATAATTCCATCAATATTTAATATAGACTATTTACCAAATTTAGTAGCATATTAACCACTTGTTTGAAAACGTATATACATCACTTAACACAGGTTAATGTACTTGAGACATACGGCACTACTCAACAACTGTGTATCGATCAGACGATGGAATAAGGCTTGACAAATACGACAGTTACTCATGTATGAATATGACGAAAGTCATTTTCTGTGTGCGAAATAATTCACCGCTCATTGTGAAGATACATTCATTTTGGCTTCGATCTTTTTTCATCATGATCATGGTGAAAGCTTGTCTATTCCACACATTGTGTTATGTGGCAGACCATGACCGCATGTTAATGGTAGGCATTTATATTGTATTAAGACAACAAAGCTATTATTGATCTTTATCTGGAAAATAAAATTGCAGCCCACCCTCCACGAAGTAAAACGTTTAGTAGGCCTACTGGCGACGTTCTCATGCGTACTTTAGTTTTTTTTTACAACATAACATTGACAGAATTTGAATAAGGTATCCGACCACGCATTCGATTAACATGTCTACTTTTAAAACCAGGGCTATATTTCTTTAATTTTAAACTGGCATTTGAATGACAGCTACAAATCAATGTTAATGCTAGTCATTCTGCACTGACATGGCTAACTGACGTAATGGATATACTTTAAGTCACCAGCAACAAATATTGCGATTGATTGAATAAATAATTTAAAAGATTTTGCAGGCTAAGGCCATTGTGTTTTTTTTCTGTTTTAGATGAGCGCGCGCATTCGATATTGGCCGCGCATTACCAAAAAAACATGTGTTTTTTCTGCCCAGCGCGCATTAGATTGTTGCCGAATTCTGAAAAAACGAGTTAATTTCGAGAGATAAAAAAAAAACATTTCGAAAAAAAATTGTTTGGCTATGTTCCTTTTGGCTTGTTTTTTTCGTCGCCCACATTAACTTTTTTTTATAGTTCGCTTTTTTTTCGTCGCCCTCATTAACTTTTCTAGAAATTTGTCAAATGTTGTTTTATTTGGTCGCTGTCATTAACTTTTCAAAAAAATAGGTTCAATGTTCGTTTTTTCTTACATTTTGTCTTTTTTTTTATCTAAAACAGAGACATAAAACACAGTGGCCTAAACGGGGCCAAGAGAGTGCACGTGCGATCAATTAGGTTAAGAACTGCCTTGCAAAAATGTTAACCAAGGCCCCACGATTAAGTAGTTCCGTTCCTATTCTAAAACGATTACATTGGCTTCTTGTCGAATTCATTTTAAAATATGCGCAATAACTTTCCAAACCCTAAAAGACAACCAACCGGCATATCTGGCTGACTTACTTGTTCGGCCGAAATGCTCAAAATATCTATGCTCCACAAATTCAAATAGATGTGTTGTTCGTCGTATAAAAACAAAGACTGGGTCAAGAGCTTTCTCTATATCTGGCCCAGCCTTATGGAACGCCTGTGTCCGTACGTCATGCATGCCGAAACAATTTTAACATTCAGGAAATTACTTAAATCTCACCTATTTGATCTGGCTTTCCCACCCTAGCCCCTCAGTGGTCCGGCTCCCTGTTGACGAACCTGCTTTTGCCTCTACTACGACACATGATCACGCTAAGGATTTGTACGCCGCTGAGCTCGGTCCGTTGAGGATATAGGCGCTATAGAAGTTTTATTGATTGATTATTGATTGATTGATAGGTGATGACGGGCAACGCATTTTAAATCTTGTGATTGATGTCACGTTTTGTCTTTAACATGTTTAATAGCAGGTATTTAATGTACCAATAGAAATTTAAAAAATAAATACGCCGGCGGTAAAAGAGATAATTTACTACGACATTGCTCCAGAAAAAGCTATTGTTCACTATATATCCCGCATGGATCATCTGCGTCAGATCTGACTGGAGAGATCCACCCACTGTGATTTAAAGGTTATGGTTACCATGGTTATTAGGGACTGACTTTGCCAGACAGATCACCTGGGGCGATTAACCCAGACATGACCCGCGCTGTGTGTGACACAAACAAGGAACGGGGATTTTATACTGTAAATCCAGAATTTTATGACGAAATGCTCGAGAAATCTAGTGAAATAATATCAAGCATGTTTTGTTTTGATTACTGATCGCCACTGTTTGTTGATGTTTGCCATCAGGCTTCTCTCTCTTTGCAAGTATTTACCTTTTTTAGAGAAAACACGTGAAGTAGACCCAATAGTGTTTTAATGTTGGCTAGCCTTCGGCTACGTTGGCCAAACATAAACCCAGCATTTAGTCAGTCATTAAAATGCAAGCTTGGGAAGTCAGAGATCGCGCTTTCGAAACCCGCTCTGGCATTCAAGTTTCAAAGAAACCAAATGTGATTTCCCCGATTACTCATAGAGATTACGGGGAACCTCCGTGACAGAGAGGTAGTGCGCTCGGCCTTAGACCGACAGGCCTTGAATTCGAAATTGTGTGTCTGGAGGGCAGTGTTATCTCATTCATCCTCTTTAGTGGTTAAAGCTGCATGCTTGGAAAGTCGCATATCGCGGGTTCGTACCTCACTATGACCTTCAAGTTTCAAAGAAATAAAATGTTTCTTCCCTGCACACTCGTAGAAATTCAATGTTGTGAGGATCCTCCGTGACCGAGAGGTAGCGTGCTCAGACTGAGACCGCCATGACTCTAATTTCGAATCCTGTGTGTGGATAGCAGTGTCATCTTATTCAACCCACCAGCACAAATGTGGCCTAAGTTCCCATTCATTTTATTTCGTTTCACACAAGTGAATGAAAACAGGGATCATACATATGGCTCACTTCACAGTATTGTGATCACGTTTTATAGACGCACAGACATAATGTGATTTAAGCCATACAGATCTGACGTCCGCTTTGTGCACCAGACGTCGACGAACCATATTACAACTTGATTGCTTGTGATAGAAATCTAGGAAAATAAATCTAGTTTACATCTGTCAGATGAGCTTCCTTCCGTATTTTTTTCGTTTGAGAAAATACAAGTGTATTTAATACTGATTTTTCCAGACCAGTAATCCTAGCAATCAATATCCCTCGATCCTTTGTGGGTTTTTAGGACGCAGACGTTGGCCCGACGTTCTTACTACATGTGTCGACATTATCTTGTTTTGATGGGATGGTAAACATTTCCAATTGCCTGTCTGAGTGACTCCATGCTGCGTACATTAGTACAATAAGCACCAGGAAGCCGAATACGTCCCATCCCGATAAATGCGACGTGTTGAGTCAATGTTTTTTTAATGCTGGTCAATCATCTGCGACGCTGGCCCAGCATTAACACAAGATTGGCTCAATATCTCATATTTGCTGGGGTAGATGTGATATCAGCTTGCTACACAGTGGTCGTATGTTATCACTGGTGGTGACAGCCAAATGGATCAAATATAAAAAAAGGATGGTGTACCAGAGCCTTTTGTTTAGTGTCTACACAATGCTGGGCCAACACTGATGACGTTTATCAAACATTGCAACAAGCCTCTCTTTTACTGGGAGATGAGAAATGACACAAGTCTGAATGCACATATTGATCTGTTGGCAGTCTGGTGGTTTCTGGTTCAGATCGTTGACCTTTGGACACTGATAGCGTTACTTTATTGCGTCACCTTTCCATCTATTACTTTCCACCCGGGAGCACAGTTCTCTAGCAAGGGAACGTCGTTGTACAGGCCTTAATTTGCGGTGGTTCATCCTAGTCGACCTGTATGTCATAGTTCTCTACAGTTGTTTGTTCCTATTTCTACAAATCATAAGAAGATAATGTCTGTATCAGGTACTAATGTGTTAATAAAAAAAAAACTAAATCACGAAACGATGTTATACCTAATACTCAGACTTACATTGACTTTTGGCTTTGAACATTGCAATGAGACGTGTTAACCACGTCATAAACGAATCCGCATTCATTAGTTTGTTCCTCAATGCGATTTGTGTTACATGTATTTGTGATATTACTGTCATATTTATTGAAAGCAGCGATGTCACAGATCCTGTGAAGATGGTCTCAAATCTGTTAAATTTCTGCATACCACAGAAGCTGTATTATCTGATTATTACGAAGCAATTTATCGTGATAATTGACAATACAATATGGAGTGTCATAAGCGGAGTTTGATAAGTGAAATTAATTGTTTGTACACCGACTTTTTTAAATTGGAATATATTTAATCAAACATATGTTTCAGTACATTATACAAGGATAATTGACAATACGCACACTATACGCATCTAATTAAGATTGTAAATCGCTAAATTCTGTTTGGAATGACAGACGTTTATACTGCTTACTTGTAAATTGAGCAGATACTGTTTTTTGATTTTGCACGGAAGCATAGAAGTCGACATGTAGCTGTTGGTGAAAACCAGAGCTTTGTTTTCTGTTGATATGCCACAATCTGGGACACGAGACATTTGTTGACATGGCCTTGTTATAATCAGTGATATATCGCTGGATATACCACGTTTAGAACATAACGCAGATACCAGATATCAAGTGTTGGCTTACTGTTGAACCAACGTCTCACCACAGGTTTTGTCTAGCATTGAGGTGAAAATCAGTGTTTTGATGCACATTCATTTACGATACACAAGAAGATGAGTTAATTTACATAATATTTGCTAAAATATTGCTTAATTGTATTTATTCATACAATCCTGTTGAAATCAACAAAATTATGAGAACCGAGTGAAACATATTCAGCAAGATCTCGCGAGCGAAGATCACTTTTTGTTCATTTTATTGTTCTATTAGTGTTGATCAGTCAATGACCGCCAGAGAATCGTGTTGTACATGAAAGAAAATCGATCGCAATGAATATTTCAGTGTACGTTTACTTTCATTGCCCATCATTCGTGTGTACTGGTATAGTTGTATAGTTGATTGTATACTAGTACATACTAGTTTCCAATGGACCATGTGCTACTTACCAAAACAACTTGCTGATTCGTCTGATTCGTCAAGGTAAAGATCTAGTGGTGAAGAATAAAAAACTGAAGTACCATTGTATAAATCTGTAATCTATACCTAAGACGGTCGATAGTTTTAGTAAGTTATAGACACGTGTACCCAGTTGAATTTAAGTTATAAATTGTACCCTGAATGCTTTCAGCGCGGGGACCAAATGTATACGTCAGAATAGACGTCAGTTTTTGACGTAATAAAGTTGATTCCCGCAATCAAAGAGTACAATTTTTATAATGGTCGTGGACCAATAACAGAGGTATTTAGGGCCTATATGAAGCGGAAAGAGGGAAGACATCATGCTGATTTCAAATTTAAAATACCTCCCTTTGGTCTCCATGGTTTATTTAAAATACTTCAGCCCTCTAAGGTTTATTTGGTCGCATTTTGATAATACAGAAAACTAACAGTAACTGTTGATTGGTGAAGTGAGCAGCTACTGCTGCTTGAATTTGCACGGCAGTATTTTTACAAATGAACAATTAACACTACAATGATTACAACAAGGAATCTCAGTCAATTAAAATACTTCAACTGTTTAAGCGCTGAGCTGTTTTATTTGCCGTCTGACCGGGAATGAAATGGGTGCCTAAAAAACAAAATTTGCTGATGTTGGATCTCAATTAAACAAACATCAGTAATATTCACCCACTAGAACCCAGCAAACACGACACATTGTCCCAATGCTGTCCCGACGCTGGCCCAACATTGAACCAACAATGGGACAATGTATCGTGTTTGCTGGGGAGGCACAATGTAAATGATATACCTTATCGCCAACGCTTTAAGGGTTGCTCTATCAACACTATACCCACGCGTATTTGTTTTATTTAATACCCTGGGGCTCAAAGTGACGTATCTGCCAGTTTGAGGTGGATGTGACCTTTTAATCTCCAGGGGATATTCGCATCATTGGGAAAGGGATATTATCGATGTGCCCTGAGGGGATAAGACGTGTTCGAAACACATCTGAATAACAATATCATTATTATATTGTCTTGAGACGATCATCGTTCGTGCATCCGCTTCCATGTCCATGTGTATGATTAAAAGAAGAAGTATTAATATCCCAAGAGCCGAAAAATACATGCCCAGTACGCATTCCGTTGATTTCAGCATCCGCCCGTCTCGGTTTATGAAAAAGATATAACTGTTTTTAGTAAAAATCCAGTTTGCTATTAGTAGGCCTACGTCTTCCTTTATCTGCATCGTGTCCGTCCATAAAAGTTGCTCGTCAAACAGGTGTGCATTTTCTGTAATAAGCGCCCACCGCGTTTTATTTTTTTATTATTTTTTCAGTAGGCCTACCCACATAAATTAGGACATTTGTACTATAATCAACACTTGAACGGCTTGCAACCTTTCTTTCATATTAAGTACCCGTATGAAGGACGTATTTTAATCCAGAACAAAATATGCAAAATACTCGTGTGATTAAAACGTGTATGGGGCTTAACCCTTTAAGCCCTCACGATGAATTAAAGCATCATTTTACATCCCTGAAAACACACTTAATTTTCCTACAACCAAGGGTTTTAGAACAAAATTTTCGTTGAAACTAGTTGACCATTACATGGTAATTTTCTTTAATATTCTACCCCCATCAAATCATCTTCATCCACTAGAAGTCGAGAATTGCGACAACAATTCGCGGCTTGTAGGGGATGAAGATGACAATGGTAAATTCAGGCCTGAAAGGGTTAAATGCTGATTTTCCTGAGCACGCGACAATGTCCGGCCGGACGACCGTTTCCAAAGGTGAATAACAGTTATTCCCTAGACGTCTCAGCTAATCAATCTACATTTTCAATCACTTCGAGTCACTAAGTAATAGTTAAATTTGCTAAATTTAATTTGAATTGTATATGCTTATCTCAGATGTGAGACCTATTTAATATTTAGAAGCTGGTTATATAAGGTCATAATACAATACAGATCATAATACAATAATACTATAGTCAACATCAGTGCTCGTATTCTCGTGCAAGTTACGATATATCCATCTTAGGCTTTGGATTGGTCGAGATGGCCATCTCGGCCAAGCCGAAGCCTACGATATATCGTACATTGTACGAAAATACGGACCCAGTGCTCTAACAGTTAATGTTGTTTGCCTTTGTTTGGCAGTGTAGACATCGTCATCACATCAACATGGATCCATCAGGGGATAAAGAGTGATCCACTCATCAATCACAGATCACAGATCGATATCCTGTGTGACAGGTTCAGGACAGAACATGTCTCCCGAGAGAAATCTCACCAAGATGACGAGAGATTGGAAGCAGAATCAGGATGATCTGAATCAACGCCCTCCCAGGGAATGAGTGGCGCTTATTTCATGGGGAGAAGTCACATGCTGCTTCCCTCCCGGCGAACGCAAGACATTGGTTGGTATAGTGTTGGGCAACCATTGGAAACGGTTGCCCAATATTAAAGCGACATCGTTTGGTGTTTGTTGGATTATTTATAAAAGATATGTCACTGGTGCACCATTAATGCAACAAGGGAGGCCAGCGAACACAAACCATTTGTATAACATTTAGACAATGTTGAGCCAACGTCTAAGACGCTGGGCCGATGTTGTATAAATGTTATGCAAATGTTTTGTGTTTGCTGGGAGGGGGCGTGGCGTCTCTGTCATGACTGTCTCGTCAGTCATGCAGGCGTCCCGGTTTCGAACCCCGCTAGTCCGACTTGGGTCTTTCGCAGAAATATTTGTTTCTCCTCTCTCAATATAGGCGATCATGGTTATGGCCTCGTCGAGTTACGGTTGAAACCAGTGTATTGACGCTAATTTCGCCGGACGTCGTTTGTTTTTTGGCGTCGCTTGTTTGTTGCTTGTATGTTGTGTCTTGTTTGCTGGACATTGCTTGTTGCTGGACGTCGCTTGTTTGCTGGACGTCGCTTATTTTTGGGTGTCGCTTGTTTGTTGAGCATCGTGTGTTTGTTGGACGTCGTTTGTTTGTTGGACATAGCTTGTTTGCTGGACTCCGCTTGTTTGTTGGACATGCCCGATAGAATGAGGGTAAGTGAAATAAGAGGAAGGTTAACGGAGCCAATTATACAGATGTTTATTTACACGCTGATTGCTCATGTTGTTAACACTTCTTGTTTATCACGTCCTGAAAAAGCAGCCCTGTATTATCTGTAGATCCTCGCTGCACAAGAAAAAAAACATGGTGTACGTTATCCGTGTTGGTTGTGTATATGATATATGTTACACGATGCAGTCGTGCAAAGCTAAAGTTATTGCTTTTGTTGGATTTTCACGACAGTATAAATGTACCCAGATTACTGCAGAAGTTTTAATTTTGCAATTACTAGCTTTATTTATGGTAATTTGCGTGCGTTTGATCATTTCAGCCCTTTCCTACACACTACTTGGTTCTATGTGTTTACAAAAACGTCGGACGATTATCGCATTAATAGCATCATCATATTACTGTGAAATACAAACGTCATTATATTATTGTGACAGCGTGGTATACATTCTTACACACGATATACATTACTATCTGATTTATAGTCATAGTTGTGCTGTCTTATAATCTATAGTTGTTTTCTGCTTTCACGATTATTATATTAAGTATGTGTCTTGGATACAGTTACACTAGCAATAATGAAGGATGTTTCGTCACAGGCTCAATACTGTAGATCTGGTAATTTTCGCGTGTTTAAATTTAAAGACAACACCCGGATTCGTGATCTTATTTCTTATCATATACCGCTATTGAAAGCCATTTGGATTTGTGACCTCACTTCTTATACTATACCGCTGTTAAAAAGCAAAATGTATGAACCACTCATCGGGCGGTCAGTGGAATGGATGAAGGAGGTATTGTCATTAATATATCATCACGCAGATAGGGACTGTTAAAAAGTGTTTATTGTCACTTGAAGGTAATTAATAATGAGCAGTTGTATTCGCTTCCCAAAGGAATAAATCGATGAAATTATAAAAAAAAATAGTAGTAAACCCATAAATCATACTTTATGTTGATCCCAGTATTACACGAGACGTTGATTTTATTCTGGATTTATGCTGGGCCATCGTTTGCGATGCTGGCCCAACATGAATCCAGCACTGAACCAGGTATATAAAACAAAATAAAAGAAATGTATTTCTGGGTCTAACTTTTTATCTAACGCAGTGTTTCATACGTATGTAATTCAAATGTTTATTTTTGTAATTGTAAAAAAACGTTTTTCTAAGAACACAAGAAGGCGCAACAAGTGGAAAATTATTTGAGTTTTTTTGGTCAAAAATGCACCAGAGTCAATATTGCCTCTTAGCAGACAAAGTTTCGCGTGAGCCACATTCTTATTTGAGAGGTACACGTAACACTTTGTGTGCTGGCAGATGATGCGTCTGGTGCAACATGCCTGAACGCAGCATGTGGACAATCTGATAAATGCCACATATTTATTAGATTTATTAGCCTTATGTATTCATCTATAAGTGAATGTAATCAGCCAAAAAGCACCATATTTATCAACGGTGGAGGTAAAGCTAAAGCCTTATTTAACATAATTTGTAAATACAATTATTTTAATTCAGGACTGGGATTAGCCTAATTAGTCTAAACAAATATTGCAACATTATCGAAATATGCTGCCTCAGGGGTGAGAGGTAAGTGTGTTTATCGCTTGTATAGTGTTATCCTAACATTTTTCATGACATTTTTTATCTCAGCGTACGCTGGTCACCAGCATACCAAAAGACAGCTTTTGCTATTCTGCCTAACTTTGATGTTATTTCGTCGTACTGCCGTCCAAAGCCAAAAGACAGTATCCGCCCACTTAAGCAGATACTGCCTTTTGGCTTTGCACAGCAGTGTAGCAATCACTAGGTCCGACAGGTTCAACCACTGGTACCGGTAGCGCTGATTGTGGTAAGCTGTTCTTGTTGCGAATATGCGCACCAGGGCCCGCATTCTCGTACAAGTTACGATAAATCGTGGGCTTCTGATTGGTCGAGATGGCCATCTCGACCAATCAGAAGCCTACGATATATCGTAACTTGTACGAGAATACGGCCCCAGAGTATTATATTGTATACTACTCTGCTTGGCTGAACAGCCGCATATTCGCAACAAGAACAGCTTACCACAAGCATCGCTACGGGTGCCAGTGGGTTTAACTGTCAAACACGTTGATTGTTACTCATATATCTACTGTTGTGCAAAGCCAAAAGGCGGTATCTGCCAGCATTTGCTAACATATACTGCCTTTTGACTTTGCAGAGCAGTCTAGGCTTTGTTGCGTCCCAATTTGTAATAACGTTCCAATTTGTAATAAATTATTACAAATTGGAAAGCATATGTAATACCATTGCGTCCCAATTTGTAATAAATTATTACAAATTGGAACGCATTTGCACTGCAGCAGCGTCCCAATTTGTAATAAATTATTACAAATTGGCACGCATTCACAATGTATTTGCGTTCCAATTTGTAATAAAATATTATATTTTAGATGATACACAGAGCACATTGGAGAACAAAGGGGAAGGTTCTTTACCTCTAAGCAACAGATATCGGGTGAATGTGGGCTTTGACATTCTCATAATTCAAATCATTAAATTGACCTAGTACAACGAAGTGTAACTGACTCATCAGTCGTTATAACAGCTTATACTTAATCTGTTTAACGACTTACCAAGTCGATTAACTAAGTCGATTATTGCGACTTATAAGTCGTTTTGATAACTTACACTAAGTCGGTTTAACGACTTGTAGAGCCTACTAAGTCGATTTAACGATTTATGCTAAGTCGATTTAACGACTTATAAGTTGCTATAGCGACTTATACTGAGTCGAATTAACGACATAATAGGTCGTTATACCGACTATAGATAACCTATTTAAGTCGTTATAACGACATATGCCAATTCAATTTAACGACTTTACTAACGACTTATATATGTCGTTATAACGAATTAGTGTAAGTCGATTTCACGACTTATATGACGTTATAACGAGATAAAAAAAAATCAACTCGTCTCAATGCTTTCCTACACTTGCAATACATTTGCGTTCCAATTTGTAGCAAATGTTATGAGTTGTCAGGTATTTCAGATGATGCGCAGAGAACAACACCAGTGACTCAGGGGTAATGTTCTTTGCGTCTGAACAGAAGACTACGGGCGACTGCGGCCTTTCATATCCTCATAATTCGTATCACTTAATTCACCTAGTCCAGGTATTTTTAGTTTTGAAATAACTTATTTTTTATTACAAATTGGCACGCATTTGCAATGCAATTGCGTCCCAAATTGTAATAAATTATTACAAATTGGAACGCATTTGCAATGCATTTCCGTCCCAATTTGTAATAAATTATTACAAATTGGAACGCATTTGCAATGCAATTCCGTCCCAATTTGTAATAAATTATTACAAATTGGAACGCATTTGCAATGCAATTCCGTCCCAATTTGTAATAAATTATTACAAATTGGAACTCATTTGCAATGCATTTTCGGCCCAACTTAAAAAAAAAATAGTGGATTGTCATATCTTTTGGATGATATGCCGAGAACACTAGTGACCGAGGGGTAACATTATTTGTCTCTGAACAGCAGACTTCGGATGACTGTGACCTAATTTGCCATGAAAACTACTTATGTTTTTATTACATATTGATACGCACTTGCAATGCGTTTGTGTTCCAATTGATTATAAAGTGTTATATATTTTCTGATATTTCAGAAGATATGCAGATAACAAGACTAGTTACTCAGGAGTAATGTTCTTTGCGTCTGACTATAGGTGACTGTGGCCATTGAAATTCTCATAATTTATATTACTGAATTCACGTAGTCAACGTTTTTTTAATTTTGAAAAGATTTATTTTTTATTACAAATTGGCACGCATTTGCAATGCAATTGCGTCCCAAATTGTAATAAACTATTACAAATTGGAACGCATTTGCAATGCATTTCCGTCCCAATTTGTAATAAATTATTACAAATTGGAACGCATTTGCAATGCAATTCCGTCCCAATTTGTAATAAATTATTACAAATTGGAACTCATTTGCAATGCATTTTCGGCCCAATTTGTAAAAAAATAGTGGATTGTCATATCTTTTGGATGATATGCCGAGAACACTAGTGACCGAGAGGTAACATTATTTGTCTCTGAATAGCAGACTTCGGATGAATGTGACCTTAATTTGTCATGAAAACTACTTATTTTTATATTACATATTGATACGCACTTGCAATGCGTTTGTGTTCCAATCGATTATAAAGTGTTATATATCTTCTGATATTTCAGAAGACATGCAGATAACAAGACTAATTACTCAGGAGTAACGTTCTTTGCGTCTGAACAATAGACTATAGGTGACTGTGGCCATGGACATTCTCATAATTTATATTACTGAATTCACGTAGTCAACGTTTTTTTTATTTTGAAAATATTTTTTTTTATTACAAATTGGTACGCATTTGAAATGCAATTGCGTCCCAAATTGTAATAAATTATTACAAATTGGAACGCACTTGCAATGCATTTCCGTCCCAATTTGTAATAAATTATTACAAATTGGAACGCATTTGCAATGCAATTCTGTCCCAATTTGTAATAAATTATTACAAATTGGAACTCATTTGTAAATGCATTTTCGGCCCAATTAAAAAAAAAAATAGTGGATTGTCATATCTTTTGGATGATATGCCGAGAACACTAGTGACCGAGGGGTAACATTATTTGTCTCTGAACAGCAGACTTCGGATGACTGTGACCTTAATTTGCCATGAAAACTACTTATGTTTTTATTACATATTGATACGCACTTGCAATGCGTTTGTGTTCCAATTGATTATAAAGTGTTATATATTTTCTGATATTTCAGAAGATATGCAGATAACAAGACTAGTTACTCAGGAGTAATGTTCTTTGCGTCTGACTATAGGTGACTGTGGCCATTGACATTCTCATAATTTATATTACTGAATTCACGTAGTCAACGTTTTTTTAATTTTGAAAAGATTTATTTTTTATTACAAATTGGCACGCATTTGCAATGCAATTGCGTCCCAAATTGTAATAAATTATTACAAATTGGAACGCATTTGCAATGCATTTCCGTCCCAATTTGTAATAAATTATTACAAATTGGAACGCATTTGCAATGCAATTCCGTCCCTATTTGTAATAAATTATTACAAATTGGAACTCATTTGCAATGCATTTTCGGCCCAATTTGTAAAAAAATAGTGGATTGTCATATCTTTTGGATGATATGCCGAGAACACTAGTGACCGAGAGGTAACATTATTTGTCTCTGAACAGCAGACTTCGGATGACTGGGACCTTAATTTGCCATGAAAACTACTTATGTTTTTATTACATATTGATACGCACTTGCAATGCGTTTGTGTTCCAATTGATTATAAAGTGTTCTATATCTTCTGATATTTCAGAAGACATGCAGATAACAAGACTAATTACTCAGGAGTAACGTTCTTTGCGTCTGAACAATAGACTATAGGTGACTGTGGCCATGGACATTCTCATAATTTATATTACTGAATTCACGTAGTCAACGTTTTTTTTATTTTGAAAATATTTTTTTTTATTACAAATTGGTACGCATTTGAAATGCAATTGCGTCCCAAATTGTAATAAATTATTACAAATTGGAACGCACTTGCAATGCATTTCCGTCCCAATTTGTAATAAATTATTACAAATTGGAACGCATTTGCAATGCAATTCTGTCCCAATTTGTAATAAATTATTACAAATTGGAACTCATTTGTAAATGCATTTTCGGCCCAATTAAAAAAAAAAATAGTGGATTGTCATATCTTTTGGATGATATGCCGAGAACACTAGTGACCGAGGGGTAACATTATTTGTCTCTGAACAGCAGACTTCGGATGACTGTGACCTTAATTTGCCATGAAAACTACTTATGTTTTTATTACATATTGATACGCACTTGCAATGCGTTTGTGTTCCAATTGATTATAAAGTGTTATATATTTTCTGATATTTCAGAAGATATGCAGATAACAAGACTAGTTACTCAGGAGTAATGTTCTTTGCGTCTGACTATAGGTGACTGTGGCCATTGACATTCTCATAATTTATATTACTGAATTCACGTAGTCAACGTTTTTTTAATTTTGAAAAGATTTATTTTTTAT
>CAXHKU010000991.1:10000-11956 GCA_964017125.1 Flabesymbios commensalis | reverse complement strand
ACTTTGAAGTATTTTCTAGAGGAGATCTTAACGTTAACAGGCGGGGATGACCGTGGTTTACAAACATCCACACGAGCCATTATGAACGAGATAAATCTCGTGGTTAGTTTGCGAGATGACCGCCTTGTTCTCGAGATGACCGCTTTGACCGATTTTTTTTCAATGGATTTTCCACAAAATCTCATCAGATTTCGTGGTCAGACTTAAGTATAGTATCTCAAGATCTAGATGATATGAAGCCAATCCTGTGCTTCTTTGTACACACCGGAACTTATTATTCTTCAGATCACGATAATGTCAAGCCGTCTGATAACAATTTGGAAAGGCGATAAATCAGTTTTCTGATTATATTTTCATGAAATGTCGGGCCGGAGTATATTACCCCACCCCCTTATTTTTATAACAACCACCGAATACTTAATTTCGTCACATGACAGGCTGAACAGTCTTTGATTGGTGTGGGGTGGAATACTATACTTGTTCCAAACAATGTATATATCATATGAAGGCATATCAGAAGGCTTCAAGTAATAGGAAGCAAATTAAATCTGGTTTATACACTTTTTTGTATGATTTTCAATAGCTGCCATGACCCATATTTTACTTGAATGTTTTAAAAATATAAAAAAAAACTCAATGAATAGCGGCCATGAATGGAACTAACAGTTCTGAAGATATTTGTTGACAAGTGTTTTGACAGCCGTTTAAAAAAAACATCTGCAGATAAATGGATAATCACCCAAAGATAAATGAAAACTGGAATAAAAACAGGGTTGTGAAATGGTTTATTTTATTTTGACTTATTCATATTTTAATTAGTTAAAAGTATAACTTGAATCTGAAATCGACTTTATTTTGTCTCCTGCACAATTTTAGTTGTGTACAGCTTGATTTGTGTCACAAAGGCCAATTTAATCATGCAAATTAATTGATTATGTAGTATGTTTTGTTCAACTGGCTATAATTGTGCCACCAAATAAAACTAATGGGGTTTTAGGTCACTTTTGTGCACGTGTAGGCTAAACTAGGCCACCACACCAGTTGTAATTTTGTTGAATAACCTGCGAAAGGGATTAAACCAAATTTACAAACTTCATTTCTCAGTTCAATGTCCAGCTATTATATGAGATATTTACCCTATGCTGACTCAATGCTGTTCCACCGTCTACGACGCTGGCCCGTCATCGACCTGACATAGTCTGAGCGCCCCCGCGTTTTTTGGGTCATCACTCCACATGTGTGAGACTGCATGACCAGTCCAGCACAGTGGGTGGTAATTATTTTGACTTAAGGATAGATTATTTGTTAATCTGACCAGGGTCATGTACAGTTGACACAGACACAGTTTCTGATCACTTTGTTCCCAAGTCATTAAATTCACACTATCCTCCACCCTTTCCGAGCAATAGCGCACATAATGCCAACCAGGTGATAATTCTGCTAAAGTACCCTTTGAAAAGAGTGACAATAACCCTCATCCTGCTGAGTTAATTTTATTTAAATTTTCACCCACTTGAAGTTGTGTCTCGCGACCGCGATCCACAACTTCAAGCGGGTGAAAATTACTCATATTTGTTTAATTTGAGCAAAACTATTTGCCAATCTGGATGTTAGGAACACAATTCTTTCCCAATAACAGATATTTGATTGAGTAATAAAAAAGATTAAAATGACAAGTCGTGATCAGCAAGATAAGGGTAAATTACGTTTTCAATCTGTTTGTCGTCCGTAAACGCAATCCGTGTATTTCGCGAATTTCGCGAATTGAGTAATATCCGGATGACGTAACGCACAAGTAGAAGTGTGAATTTATTTCTCCTCTTTCTGAATTGTTCGTTTCCACTTTCAATTTAGTTGGAACCGGAATTCCAATGTTCAACTTCTAATGCTGAAATATATTTCTATTTATGTAGAATAATAATAGCCTAAGTGATTTATTTGATTATCTGAGCAACG